>CAXITT010001208.1:65015-82376 GCA_964033795.1 Lymnaea stagnalis | reverse complement strand
ATGTTTCTTCAAGAGCTTTTAAATACACAAAATTTTTCTTGTTTTTCCATCTGGTATATACACGAATAAATCAGAAGATTTTCCGACGCGAGAGCAGGCCACATACATCTGTCCATGGGCGAAGCATGGGTTTTCCAAATTTAGTCCCCAAACTTGTAGCGATTGTCCCTGTGCTTTGTAGATAGTCATTGTAGACGCGTGTCGCATCGGTAACTGTAGGCGTTTGAATTCAAATGGCATATCTGTTGGAATCATTGGGGTGAATGGCAAAATTACATCACCTTGTTTAAATTTTCCATTTAAAATAGTAACTTAAATGGAACCAATTTCGGAAGATTCATTTGAAAAAATGTACCGTACCCAAATGCTTCGATATCAAAGTGCGTTTCTCGTTGCAAATCAAGAGCGAAAAGTTTGTTTGCAGATCGATTCCGAGAGGTCATTGCCAACTCATGAATCATCAATCGATATGAATAGTATTTCATGACACTGTCTTTCTTATTCGAATTTCTCAATTTGATCTCAAAATGTATCCATCTTCTCCTTGCCAAAATAAAATAGGATATTGCAATCAAACGTATGAGCGATGAGTTTCTGAGACTCGCTGAACATCAACACTTCTGCGATGAAGAATAATATCACTTGAGTTAAATTCTTTGCCAACTATAATGATAGCCATTTCATCAATTGTTGGTGCATTGTATTGTCTTTTATGTTGGCCGACAGGTGTTTAGTCTGCTATAACTATGACTTTGTATTCATCAGTCAGCATCTTTTCAAGTGCAACTCTATACATTTGAATTAATTCTTTGTGTTGCAAAAATAGCGTTTGCATTGCAGCGACGATTTCTCGTTTAGTGCCCGTATTGATATGACAACGTTGATCGATTTGCTCATCAGTATTTCCCATGAAATCATTTGAAGACATTTGTGATCTGTGTTTGGCATTGGCATCAGAGATCCTACACGATGGTAAATTTGGCCTTTCACTTTACTTTAAATGTTGGCATGTAATTCTCGCACACGATATTTTGTTGCACCGAACGATGTCATTTGGAAACATGAATTGCATTTGCGTATGTTTGCCAAGAAATGTTTCGATTGGCTATTGTCACCTGATACCAACAATAATAATGGGTTTGATGGTGAATGTAATTCTCACACGTTAGGATCTCCCATCTTTTTACATGAAAACCTCGCACAATAGGTACGTTCATTGTTGGCAGGAGATTTCCAGTTGTATAGTTTCTCATTAATTTATAAGTCGTAAATTACAGCGGTAAAAAATGACCATAGTTCAATATCTACGCTGTCAAGTGTGTTATTTAATTACTTGAGAAACCATCGATTGGTGTAAAATGTAATGTACCTGATACCAACAATAATAATGGGTTTGATGGTGAATGTAATTCTCACACGTTAGGATCTCCCATCTTTTTACATGAAAACCTCGCACAATAGGTACGTTCATTGTTGGCAGGAGATTTCCAGTTGTATAGTTTCTCATTAATTTATAAGTCGTAAATTACAGCGGTAAAAAATGACCATAGTTCAATATCTACGCTGTCAAGTGTGTTATTTAATTACTTGAGAAACCATCGATTGGTGTAAAATGTAATTACATAACACAAAACAACTCCGAAATTATAAGACTCTATTCAAGAAATACTCTTAGTTGAAAAAAAAAAATGCGATTTCGATGTCATTTCCGATTCTAAAATGCGTCACAAAATTCAAGCTTAGTTATACACATAACAAAAATACTCTCTACACTAAAAATATAAAAAAAGTGTTTTCTCTGCTTTACTACAAATGTGTCATTTGTTCAAGGGCGATAGTGTTGATATCTTCGTTATAAATTATATTGATGAAGCTATAAACACATGCGCATGGACATCAACTCACTAAGTTTTGTAGCAATCGCATGATTGGTGTAGGAGCGCATACGGTTTGAAAATATATTTAGTGTTGATATCTTCGTTATAAATTATATTGATGAAGCTATAAACACATGCGCATGGACATCAACTCACTAAGTTTTGTAGCAATCGCATGATTGGTGTAGGAGCGCATACGGTTTGAAAATATATTTATATAGCTCATATAAGGAAAAACAAATATTAGGCCCCTGGCTCAAAACTGAATAATTTAAAACGATTGCAAGAATTTAGAAATGTTTATGGACATGCTCGCAACATTTCACCAAAGTTTTATATGAATCGGATAAATTGCGTAGGAGCGCATGTGGAAATCAATTTTACAAAGCTCATATTAGAAAAAAAAACAAATTAAGGGCCAACGGCTAGGAACAGAACAGTTGATAAGGTTTTTAATGACTCAGTTAAATGGCCGGTTTTGTGGACAACATTTGAGCAAAGCTTTGTTGCAATCGCATATATGGTGTAGGAGCGCATACGAGACATACAGACAGACATTCAAACATTCATTATTATATATATAGATATGAAGATCACAAGGGAAAAAAACGGCAGAGTCACATTTTTGTTGTTTTGAGATATTCGATTTTTAAAGTTCAAAACCATGCTCATTAAAAATGTGTAAACAAAATGTAATTTTTAAAATGCATTTCACAAGAGTGTCCATTTCCCTGAGTTATTAAATAGATAAAGTAAAAATTAATTCAAACTTAACATGATTTATTTCATTATAGTAGAGAGTGGGGTCAAAATGGACTCTGCCGTTTTTTCCCTTGTAGTAATTTATCAAGTTTTGATCATTGCTAAATATCTATTTAAAACTACTTTATAAGTAAATTTTCACATTTAGGGGTCACTGGCAAATTACGTCACACTTAGAGGGGGTGGGTTGAGAATATGTGAGACTTTTTGGGAGGGGGAATGGGGGGGGGGTCAAAAATTGTGACGTCACTTTTTTTTCATCTCTAAAAGATTCTAATTTTTTTTTAAAAATCATAATTTAATTACTTTTTAAAACATTAATTTGAGGTCAACTTTCCCTCAGGTATTATAGTATGGTACCATGAAACTTGGTTTTCTAGTAATACTACATCTTATCATTATGGCAGTGGTTCTCAACCTTCCTAATGCCGCTACCCTTGAATGCAGTTCCTCATGTTGTTACGACCCTCAACCATAAAATTATTTTGTGGTTAGTACTTCATAACTGTAGAGGATATGCATTAGCCGATTGTCTTATGTGACACCTTTAAAAGAGTCATTCGACCCATAAAGGGGTCGCGACCCACAGGTTTAGAACTGCTGCATTACGGGAAAATGTTGAAGAATAACATAATATCTTAGTTTAGTTATGAAAATTTTATGTATGTTTTGAATTTATTTAGGTGATGTGACAAAGGGGGGGGGGGGAGAATTTGTGACATTTCGTGACAAGAGGAGGGGGTGTCTAAAAAGATCATTTTTAACGTGATGTAATTTACGAATGACCCCTGCCTTAGGCAAATTATTTTTGTTTAAACTATTAATATAAGAATATGGATCATGCCTTTAACTATCATTAAAAAAATATATTATTTAGAATTTAACCTGAAAATCAGATTTAAAATCATACTTTCTGAGTTTCTGATTTGCTTCTTACAATTTTGGCCCAATATTAGTTTTTTTTTCCTCTATCAGTAGCTGTAACTATATGAACTTAAAAGTAAAGTCAGTAAAGCGTAACAGACCGAGATAGCAAGACAGACAATCGAAGATAAAGAGTTTGGGGGAGTCAGACACAGAGTTAGAGCGACACAGAGAGAGATAAACAAACTAACTGAGATAGACTGACAGGGAGAGACACAGACATGCAACAAACAGTTATAGACTAGACTTGACTAGGACTAGAGCGACAGCGAAAGAGACGAGACGGATACACACATTAATTAACTGAACATAACAAAACAAGGGTAAAATGCGATTTAAAAATACAAATTTTATTTTTTTAAATGTTTTAAGTCCAATTTATCGTGTTTATGTTAATTTGTTTTGTTTTCTTGTGGTAGGAAATTTAAAAAAATCAGGTCTGTCAGTTTACTTTTTCGTCGGTGTGTCGGCCAGCTGAGCGAATCGGTCGCCATCTTTAAATTTTGTTTACTCTATAGCTATCTCTCATTGGACCTTTAAATCACGTGACTACAAATGTCACGTGATATTAGTGACTTAGCCCCCTTTTCCATTGTAAACATTGGACTATGCTCCTTTTTCTATTTTTCTTCATTGTTCCAATTGTTTGACCTCACGGCTTAAGGTAAGAGAACATTTTTTAACACCTGACAAATCCTAAACTATCTGTTTTAAAGTAAAAAATTATTTCAAGCAAATGTTTGAGTGAATTTTGCCGGGGATGGAGATTTGAGAATGGTGAATTATTTTTTTATCGGGGTTGTCACTTTATCACTTCATGGGTCTGTGCTGCAGAGTACAGCTATTTAGTATTGTGCCAGTCTGTTTTAGACAAGCTTTATATTATACTAATTGTGTGACTCATCATTTCACCATGAGAATTATATCAGCGTTTTGTGGTCTCTTTGTTTTATTGTTTGATGAGGTTGATTCTTTTTGTTGTCATAAGACAATAGTTGTGTCAGAAAGTGAACGAACATTGGAAAATAATTGACTTTTAACCTTTTGTTAGCAAGCTGCATCGTTATGAATGAAATGCTTTGACAGTAAACAAATAATATTCATAATTATAGTGGATTATCGTGCCTTAAATAAACATGTTGCTCACGTAAATGTAATTCCTACATCAAGGGATAAAATGTCAATTAATTGGACAGTGTATTTATGGTGAGATAGCTATTGTATTGTTGTTGTGTTTACCTGGACACATTAAAACATTATGCTGAGATAGCTATTGTGTTGTTGTTGTGTTTACCTGGACACATTAAAACATTATGGTGAGATAGCTATTGTTTTGTTGTTTTGTTTCCATGGACACATTAAAACATTATGGTGATATACCTATTGTATTGTTGTTAAGTTTCCATGGACACATTACAACATTATGGTGAGATAGCTATTGTATTGTTGTTGTGTTTCCCTGGACACATTAAAACAGTATGGTGAGATAGCGATTGTATTGTTGTTATGTTTCCATGGACACATTAAAACAATATGGTGAGATAGCGATTGTATTGTTGTTGTGTTTACGTGGACACATTAAAACATTATGGTGATATAGCGATTGTATTGTTGTTGTGTTTCCATGGACACATTAAGACAATATGGTGAGATAGCGATTGTATTGTTGTTGTGTTTCCATGGACACATTAAAACAGTATGGTGAGATAGCGATTGTATTGTTGTTGTGTTTCCATGGACACATTAAAACAATATGGTAAGATAGCGATTGTATTGTTGTTGTGTTTCCATGGACAAATTAAAACAATATGGTGAGATAGCGATTGTTTTGTTGTTGTGTTTACGTGGACACATTAAAACATTATGGTGATATAGCGATTGTATTGTTGTTGTGTTTCCATGGACACATTAAGACAATATGGTGAGATAGCGATTGTATTGTTGTTGTGTTGACATGGACACATTAAAACATTATGGTGAGATAGCGATTGTATTGTTGTTGTGTTTCCATGGACACATTAAAACAGTATGGTGAGATAGCGATTGTATTGTTGTTGTGTTTCCATGGACACATTTAAACCTTA
This sequence comes from Lymnaea stagnalis, assembly GCA_964033795.1. Lineage (NCBI taxonomy): Eukaryota > Metazoa > Mollusca > Gastropoda > Lymnaeidae > Lymnaea > Lymnaea stagnalis. The sequence continues at coordinate 76,729 of CAXITT010001208.1, read as the reverse complement.
TGGTGAGATAGCTATTGTATTGTTGTTGTGCTTCCATTGACACTTTAAAACATTATGGTGATATAGCGATTGTATTGTTTTTGTGTTTCAATGGACAAATTAAAACATTATGGTGAGATAGCTATTGTATTGTTGTTGTGTTTCCATGGACACATTAAAACATTATGGTGAGATACCTATTATATTGTTGTTCTGTTTCCATGGACACATTAAAACATTATGGTGAGATAGCTATTGTATTGTTTTTGTGTTTCCATGGACACATTAAAACAGTATGGTGAGATAGCTTTTGTATTGTTGTTGTGTTTCCATGGACACAATAAACATTATGGTGAGATAGCTAGTGTATTGTTGTTGTGTTTCAATGGACACATTAAAACATTATGGTGAGATAGCGATTGTATTATTTTTGTGTTTCCATGGACACATGAAAACATTATGGTGAGATAGATATTGTATTGTTGTTGTGTTTCCATGGACACATTCAAACACTATGGTGAGATAGCCATTGTATTGTTTTTGTGTTTCCATAGACACATTAAAACATTATGGTGATATACCTATTGTATTGTTGTTGTGCTTCCATGGACACAACAAACATTATGGTGAGATAGCTAGTGTATTTTTGTTGTGTTTCAATGGACACATGAAAACATTATGGTGAGATGGCTATTATATTGTTTTTGTGCTTCCATGGACACATTAAAACATTATGTTGAGATAGCGATTGTATTGTTGCTGTGTTTCCATGGACACATTACAACATTAAGGTGAGATAGCTATTGTGTTGCTGCTTTGTTTACTTGAGCACATTAAACATTATGGTCACAAAGGTATTGTAGACATTTGTGAAAGTGTCCCTGAGCTTAACCGTGCTCGTGCACAAGTGGCCCCAAAACCATTTTAGCCATAGAGATTAGATTTGAAATCAATTTAAATGGGAAATATCTACTCATGCATTTTGTCTACAAGTCAAAAAGCCAAGATCAATGTTGATAATGTAGTGAGTAGATAAAACTCTATGGAATTATCCATTATATTTTTTGAAAACTTATATTTCATTTTATTTTTAACCCTTATAATTTTTATTTTTGGAAAATACATCTTCCGGAAATAACGATTTCGATCAATTAAGTTTTTAACCCGTGTCTATTTCTTGTTCTATTTACATCTGTCATGTCTGCTGGGGAGGGCTCTTTGTCGACCAATTATTGTCTTAATTTCCTGGTTTTTAATTCAAACTTTCACATGTCTTTCTAGTATGTTTTCTATTTTTCGTTTATTTTTAGAAGACGGTTTAAAGCTAATAAATGTTTTTCAAGGGAAACAATCGCTTTCTCTCGCAACATGATTTAGTAGATATCTGTAAGATATCTTCAGTCTGGGACCCATTTACCCAGAAGAGCATTGACAGGTTGGAGGCCGTCCAGCGACGAGCAGCACGCTTTGTCCTAAACCGCTACAGGAATACCTCTAGTGTTGGCAGCATGCTAGAAACACTAGGCTGGTCACCATTGGAGAAACGACGACGACAATCCAGGCTCTCCATGATGTACAAGATAAATAATGGGCTGGTCCACTGTTCCAGTATTAAACAGAAACTCGTCCCTCTCCCCCATAGACAGCAACGAGGCCATGACAGGCAATTCAGTCTCATACCAGCAAGAAGCCAGTATAGGAGCTGCTCATTCCTGCCCAAGACAATCAGGGACTGGAACCATCTTTCAAAAGGAACAGTTGAGGCGTCAACACTAGACACATTTGTGTCTATTGCCTCAAGCCTTCAAACCCCTAGTGCATAATTTCCTCATCACCCCCAGTAACAGAAACATTGCAAATCCCATCTACATGCATAGGAGCCAAAATGATCAATAAATTAATCGTGGGCCCTTAAGATATAGAAGGAGAAGAAGATTGTTGTAATAAATATGAATTTCTTTTTTGTTGTAAATTTCGCAAACGTCTTTCATTTCTTTGAAAAACAAACATTGTGCATTGGATCTTTCAAACATACAATCTTTATTTTTTTTAAAACATTACGAAATTTATATTCAACAGTATTTACACTACTGACTTCTTTATTAAAAAAAAGAGTTGAATTATAAGTCTTTTATAAAGATGCTGTCCACCTGACATCGAGTCCCGCCTCTAGGGATAACCTATCAATAAATAGTCGGTAAGGTGCAATGGATGTTATTGCACATTATTTATTAAAAAAAGAGTTGAATTATAAGTCTTTTATAAAGATGCTGTCCACCTGACATCGAGTCCCGCCTCTAGGGATAACCTATCAATAAATAGTCGGTAAGGTGCAATGGATGTTATTGCACATTATTTATGAACATAGTATTTTAAATATATTTTAACCAAAGAATTTTTGAAATCGATCTTTTCTTCTATGGAGAAATCGATTAGATTGTATCAAGCGTCCACTCATTTCTGCTCTGCCATCGCTATCCCTACTCTTCAGGTCCCATCTATTCCGTCCTTCACAAAATAGGACAATAGTACAACTCTCTCCCTTCCTTTTATTGATTGCTTAATATCAGAGGCGTGGCTAGGGTTGGTGTCACCCAATGCGGTAAACTCATGAGTCCCCTCCCTCCGACCTTTATGAAGGATTTCTTCTTCTTAAAATCAAAAAAAAAAAAATTAAAATAACAAGAAATAAACAAAGTAATTAAAGGTCCGGACTTCCTCAAGTAGATAACCCAGTTAGCAAAGACAGCTTGTAAAGTGCCTTGTGCCCAATGGCCAACTTGCTCAAATGTTAAGAGACGATATGGTGACGAATCTGAAACACATATCAACGTTTGGGGTGTGTCTGGGTCTCAATGTGTTTGCTTTCAATGTTATTCTATGAAAAGGAAACTTTCTCAGAGAAAAGTAGTTCATGAACTAGTAGTACTACTATTTAACTTGGTCTGTGCATGAAGGTTGATGACATTGAACAGTCTACCATCATAGAATTTAAACGATGTACGCGCCATATACACAGTCCATCAAAGAAAATTAAAGAAGATTCAAGAAGAAAATTGAGAAGACCTTTGAATTCTTACATAAAACCTTGTTTTAATCCGCTGCTGACTAGAAATGCATAAGAAACCGCGTTATTTGAGGTTACTGTGATTTGTTTGTTTTCTTCAAATAAATTTATTTTTAGACCCTAGTGAGCTCTAGTTCTGTTCTGGCTCTGGTAGTGCTCGTTGCTGCAACCATGTACAGGCATCTTTGCAACGGCTGGAGGCATGATGTTGCTATTCTAACAGCTGCTACCTGATGCCAGGGCAGCCTTGAAGCTTTCGACTGATGTCGAGTTCACCATGGCATTGACCATATAAATGTATTTAAGTAACATTTTTTGTAAAAGTAAATTAAAAATGTGATCGTTGCGTATTCGATTTAACGAAGTATAATGCAACACTTTGAAAACATTAAGTTCATTAATTTAACACGACAAAATGAATATATTCACATTTTATAGACGAAAAGAAAAATTTAAATATTTTTGTATACATCATAAATGTATTTTTAAGTCAAATTAAATATATTATTTCACGCCGATTAAATAATATTTCCCTACATATTAAATATTTTTTTTGTAAAATCTTAATGTAGTTTAATTCATGTGCTTCTGGACATTGCCGTCTCTGATATTGCTGGGTTATGCTGACATATGTTGTTTCACTGTCGTTTGATACTTGCATTTATAGACATGGCTGTGTTTCTGCCAGTCCTTGGTTATGATGACCACCTTATTATAGAATTATCAAAGGAGAATAAAACACTCGTTTAGTGAGTTCCGAGAATTGAGCTGGGAAAAAACAAAATGCGCGAATTTTTGGGAGCGATTGACAAGAGAAATATCATGCTCTCTTAAAATATAAATATATCAATGACAATTTCTGGACGTCCATGTGTATTCACTTGTATTGACATTTATAGACTCATCAAGTTCACCGGTGTTGACATTTATTGCCTTCTTTGTGAGTTCTGACATTTGACATTTATAGCTGTCCTTGTCAGTTCATTGGTGTTGACTTTTATGGCTGTACCTGTGAGTTAATTGGTTTTCAGAGTTATGGATGCCCTTTTGAGTTAAATTGTGTAAAATTAATAACAAACAGATTTAAAATATAAAATATAATTTTAGAAATATAATAACAGAGGGATACCTTTTAAAAAAAATCGTTATAGTTACAATAGATTTATATAGCATGTTGAAGATTTATAACTAAAGATACTTATGGTACACTTATATGTATATAAGACGGATTAAGACGGTAGTTGTACACATCATACAATAACCGAAAACTTGGTTGTTCGAAAACTTGGCCTTAGAAAGATTAAGTGTTTCGTTACATATACCATACAATAGCCATCAAGTGGTTAGTGATTCTTTCAATCGTTAATTAAAATGAAGTCCGTTATTCTCACATTTTATGTTTAAGAATCCATTACCTCCAACTCAGCTACTAATAATAATTAAAGTTACGTGTTTGTTTCGAAAAAGTAGGAAGCCTAACCATCATTAGTTCTATAAATATCATTACAATGTAATCTCGACCCCAGAAGATAGTTATGAAGACAAAAGAAATGAACACAAAGTCTACGAGGTGATGACAAGTGAAAACTGAGATCTGACAATATTGGTCATGATTTATTTAAGACGGCAGGAAAATCAATGTTAGCAATGCTGTGTTCTGTAACCATGGCAACACTGCCATATAGCTCTGAAATGTTACCCAGACAAATAACTATTTCATATATCTCTGGCATAAAAACCAGCAATTAATTTTTTTATTGTTCGTTCTTTGCTTACTGGACTTGATAAGTCACCTTGACTTGAGTACTAGCCTATACTTGATAACTAGCGATGATATGAGAAGCAGACTTGACCTGAGTAGTAGCATGAACTTGAGTAATAGCCTTGACTTGAGTAATAGCCTTGACTTGAGTAATAGCCTTGACTTGAGTAATAGCCTTGATTTGAGTAGTACGGTCCACTTGAACTGTATCTTATTTACATTTTTGGATTATTTCCCAAATTCTCAGGTCATTGTCTATTTGTCTCAATAGCAAGACTAAGTCAAGACTTTGATGAAGAGAATGACCAGCTGAGTTTCTTTTTTCTCCCTGTGCTCTACAACGCCGGAGTTGTCAGAATATTTATTGTGTCACTGTTATACCGCCTCAGATACTCAATCCATCAAACAATTTCACAAAACTCTGAATTATCTGACTAAGAACCTAAAGACATAAATCTGACTCATGACAGTTTGAAATAAATCTGACATAAAAAAAGTTTCACATAAATTTGATGTATAAAACTTTTACATAAATTTGACATATATCTATGATATATAACAAGAACATAACCATGTCATATGCCAACGTTTAACTGTCAAACAAAACCAAGTCATTTATTTATTTCGTTTTGCTGGCATTAGTCAGTCACAATGTGACGATGGTGTAAAATTTGCAGGTCAAAATCCAAAATGATTTTAGATATTTTTGTTTATAATTTTAAGCGAATTGCCTCAGTCCAGGCAGCTTACCCACTCAAACCTAAGGATAATCATACGTGAATGATAAAGCTTGGAACCAAGTGCGTTGTCTGAGTTTTCGGGATATTCTATCGTGTCAATGTTATACGCATGCTGGACTCCATCTTTGGTTTTAATTCAGAGTTTCCTTTTTTTAGATGAGTTTCCATCCAGGGTAAATTAGTCCAATGCATACGGGGAATATTTTTGCTTGACTTGACTTTGGTGGGGACTGAACTGAAGACCATGAACTTGAGATTGACTCGGTCTAGACCATTTGGCCACCCTGACATGCAACCTTGACATGTAGCCCTGACTTACTGTCATGACCAATAACAGTGATACATAACCCTAAAGTATACCTTTGACATGTAATCGTGTATAAAATATACATATAAAATGACTAATGACTCTGACTAATAGCCCTGACATATAACCCTTATAATTATATCTGAGAAAAAACAATGATATATAAACCTCTGTTCTATAACCTTACATTTCTTTCAGGTAATTGATATATTTTACACCGACACAAACATTTATAAACGACACTATATATACAATATTGTTATTAGCAAAGATAAGTGATCCATTCAAACAATGTTTTGTTACCATTAGCAGACATCGATCATTTAAAGATTGTAACTATGTTTTGTTAAATCTTGTAGAACCCAAAAAGAACATTATTTTGATGAAATGAAATTGAAATAGTTAACAATAGTCTTGGCACTTAAATTAATCCTATTAAGTCATCAATAAAGGAGGTTTCGTGGAGGACGAAGAGATGTGGGAACGAAAATGACAAGGACAGGTGAGATTTTTTAAGCCTAACATTTTTAAAAGTAAGGTTTTAATTCTTTAGTTTAAACGGACTGCAGCTTTGAAACTATTTATAATTCACTGTGTCGGCGCTGTGTTTTAACGGTGATTAGTATGTGTGAATAAAATATTAATTTCTATTGAAGTGATTAAGTTCATGATTTAATGTTAATAAAACGAAGCATAATAAATTAATTTTAGTATCACTTTTAAGAATAAGTTGATAAACTTTTGTCTTTTAAATGTTTATTAATATAAAAAATGCTCATCAAAAACAAATTAAAACTGTATCTCAAAAAATCCGAAATGATATTGGCAAAATAGGTGGCAAACGAAAACGGTGTTTGCCCTATAAAACAACAAACGACAAACAAACAACAAACAAATAACAAACAAACAACAAACAAACAACAAACAAACAACAAACAAACAACAAACAAGCAACAAACAAACAACAAACAAACAACAAACAAACAACAAACAAACTACTTGCAATAAACTTTTTTTTTTTTTAAATGTATGTGTAAGCTTGAATTTAGAACCAAAAAAATATGATACAAACTTTTGAACTAAGGGCCTTTCTTAACAAAAAATGATAGATGAAAATGCGGCAAGAAATAGAAACAATTTAAAAACTAAAATGATCGCAATTTTTTTTTCCTCGAATTTGGATTTTCCAAAACCAACATTGAAGAATGTGAAAGAAAAGTTATGTCAATTTTTTGTTTAATATAATATAATTTAGAATGTCATGCTATATTACCTACCCTCTACTCTATTAAATATACTGAAGGCTTTTTGACTTGTAGCCATCTTTGTTGACTAGGCGTTACATAGAAATTAATTATAAATGTAAGCTGTATGACTCAAGTTGTTTGAGAGTTACTCGTGCATCGATCTCCCCTATGCTCAGATTGTTGGAGAGCCACCGATGCCTCTAGCTCCCTTATGCTCAAATTTCTACAATACCTCTGATACCAACTTGCCTTAAGGTCCTCAAACAACAATACAGGACCCCTGCAACCAACATGTTTTAATGTGACCAATGAAACAAAACAACAATATTGTGATGATTTGAGTCTAAATTTTGTAAAATCTTCCACCGTAAAATCGCTCTTGTTAAATAATACCCCTTACCTCCAGTTTGCCCTTGCCGTACAATAACCCGAGTAATCTCTTTTGTGATTATTGGATTCCGACGTGCGACGGCTCAAGCAACAACGTGATTCTGCGCACCCCCTCCTCCACTCACTTATCATGGTTCTGGGTGGTAAGTCAAATCCTTAAGTTTATGCATCAGAAGAAAACACGTCTATGAAGAATGTTATTTTCACTTACTCATGTTGTATGGATTAAAAAAAAAACGGGTTAAATTTAAAAGGAACACATTCCTTCTCAATTTGCATCCCTTTGAATGTGTATTAACTACTTTATAAGGCATATTGCTATATAAATGCTTAAATTTCATTTGATATAACATAAGCTTAAGGGCAGAACCAAAAGTTATTATATTTTATTATATTTTGCCAGAATTTATTTAAAAGTTAGTACAAAATTGTAGAGTTTAGGATTTGGTAGACAGAGGAAATTCCTCTAGCTAATATTAGTTTGTTAGCCTGACATCAGTCAACCAGTCTTACCTGTACTTGATCTGTTAAAATACTTTATCCAGGGTGACAGGAACAGGAAAAACCACCCATAAAGTTGCCACACACTTGGTCACAATCATTGGTCAGATAGCTGGAACATTCATTGTGATCTAGAATAACAGTTGACAGTCAACTATATTGGTATTTGAATTAATGTATAGCAAGACATATTATTGGCATGTAAAATTAAAATGTTTAGATTTAGTATAACCCCAATTGTATTCCATAAAAAAGCAAAAAGTTATTATGTACCCTCTCCAACATGGACAATTGATTTTCATAATAACAATTTTAACAAAATTTATTCTGATATATATAATAAATATTCGTTTCTGAGTTTTAATTTCATGTTTAGAGGTTGAGCTTAATGTTTAAGTAAAATTTAATTTCACATAATTTACACTTGTATGTCTTTAACTATTTTCTAATTAATGGTACACATTTTAAATATAATGTCCGATCTAAATCACAAAAATGTTCAGAATAAATAGGACCAAACAATATCATTAATAAATACTTTTTTTATAAGTTGGTGAACAAACAATTTTATGTTTGTAGCAGGCACTAGTTTTAAATAAAAAACATTAACCTGACAAAATAATTAACCTTGTTATCGTCCATTTTCATTACTATCTATAGCACATATTCTGGTGAAGGTCTGAGATTACTCTCTTATGACCCCGGCTAGTAAATTGGCTATCAACTCCATCTGTTGAGCTGAGCCATAAAACATTTCCCTCACAAACGATGCTCCAACCGCCCTGGCGTCCCTCGGGAGATCTAGTGTGGGACATTCAGTCAACAGATGTTCTAGGGTCTCTGGGGCCCGGCTGCAATATCGGCAGGTAGGATCTCTGTTGTGATCCAGCCTCCAGAAAAATGTGCGCAAGGGGCAATGCTCGGTGCGCATCTGCGTCACTAGACTCTGCGATCTGCGACCTAACTCCCACCATGGGTCTTGTTTGCTAGGAATGGGCAAATTCGAATAGACGCCTCTGGCGGTCGTGTTGTCAGCCATTGCCTGTACCAATTCTGCCTGAAGTCGTCCGCCAGCCAGTTTTTGACTCCCAAGAAAGTTATTGGTACTTCTGGCTGAGGCTGGGCAGCCCCGGTTTTCGCCAGTGAATCAGCTATCTCATTGCCACTGATTTTGACGTGCCCTTGTATCCATTGTATTTCGACCTTGCACCCTAGTTCACCAAGTCTGCATATGTCGTTGTGAATGACGTCGACCAGGCGTGTGGTACCCTGTCCCTCTCCAAGATCTCAAGAGCAGATCTTGAGTCTGAGAAGACAACAATATCAAGCCCCGCATGTTCCGTCCCTTCCAAAGTAATATGGACTCTCTCCAGGGCCATGTGCATAGCTATAAGCTCCGCGTCAAATTTTGACGCTGTAGTCCCACAAGGCCCCGAGAGTTTTTCATTAGGTGGTACACCTACTGAGTACTGAATAAGCACACCGTACCCAGCAGTTCTTTTCTTAAGATCGGCAGTGGCAGAGACGTCCGTTAAAAACACTTTCACTGGTATGTGTGCATTTTCATTATTGTGTCATTCTAAACATTGACAACTGGCATTGCCAAAACTGTTGACACACATTTTTTCCCAGTCTGACAGATGAGGAGTCCAGTAGTACACTGATCCATATCTCTGTCACAGTGTGTTACTATGGTTACAAATAACATGGAAATATAGTCACAAACGGTATTCAAAATACTGTCAATTTAAACTAATTTTTTATGTATTAAGTAAAAATATTACCTGAATACATGAAAACCACTATTCAAACTGTTAAACTTACCAGTAAATCCTAGTTTACAGAGGAATCATCTCAAAGGGTCACATATGACAGCACCAGTACTACAGGCACAGTCATTGATACAATTGAATCCCCTTTTACCTTGACAACAAGCTGCATAGAGCAGGTCACACAGGTTCAATTGATCAAATGTTTATTCATTGATATCTGTTAAAATAGAAGGATGGATACATTTTTTTTTTTGCAACTTAACTTATTTAAATTTTTAAATAATATTTTAAAATATATATTAAAAACAAAAACATTAATTTATAGACTGTAAGATATGCTAATCTTTTGAAGATGTAACATGGTTAACTATTGCTATTTTGTGGATGGCCTGCCGCTATCACTTGAATTATGATCAATCTCTCTCAATCAATAAGTAATAATATTGTCCAATGAATAAATTGCATAGTACTTTATTAGATTTTATAACCACATCAATAATAAGCCTTGCTCTAAGGATGTCCTGCAATAATGATTCTGGGATGCAACAATCACACACTTATATAATATTCCACATCACAATTGAATCTCAAATCTTCTATACTTCATTAATCCATACAAGAGAGAATAAAAAGATGTCTGCTCCCTGTCAGATAAAATGGTACACTGCCTCAATCTACCAACGCGTGAGGTCTATCTCTCGTGATTCATAAATGACTACAAATGTATAATCAAATTACTACACCTTCCTGACTTGTGTCGCGTGTAGAATTACAGCCAACTTGGTCTATTACATAAACAAATTTAGACATTTTAATTTTTTTTTATTTCACCTAGAAATTAAAAAAAAATGATATTTAATCAAGACAGAAAATTCTGGTATGGTCATGTCAAAAACAAACCAAAAACATAAATAAATATCGACTTCTCAGCTCACCACTCACCTTGGCATGACCAAATTCCTTGAAGACTGTATCCACTTTTACACAAACTATATTCAGTGTTAGTACCCTGTACAAAAGTACAGATGTCATCAAATTTGGGATCACACACAATGTCCCTTGAAATTCAGTTTTAAAAAAAGTTGTCACTCATATACGTCTGTGTTAAATACGCTATAAACCTTTTCAACAGTAGTTCTTTTTTATAAATTTTACCAAAGCTTTGCTAATTTCATCCTTATATTCCTTAAATGGATTACAGAAATAGATAACTTATTTAAAGCCCTTTTCAAACATTGGAATTACATTTCCTGTGGTCAGTGGTTTAGGAAGGAGGGTGGCATGAAAAAAGTGTGTTCCCCTCCAGGGAGTACTTTTTCTCTTATGTGGAGGGGTGGCATTTTCATCCAAATGCATATATTTTGTTTGTTTTCTTGCTGGTAAGAGGTAGAGAAAATCTTGGCCCAAGCTAGTCGCACTAGTCCAAGCAACAACACTGCATGTTGTACAGTTTGATATTATTTCAATTGATTTATATCTATTTATTTCTTAATTCTTACTTTTGACACAACTTTTTCTGTCAGTCCCCAGAGTGTATCAATAGTTACACTTGCAGTTGAAGTTTCCTGTCAGTCCCCACAGTGCACCAATAGTTACACTTACAGTTGAAGTTCTCTGTCAGTCCCTACAGTGCACCAATAGTTACACTTGAAGTTGAAGTTTCCGCCTGTGTTCTCACATATATTCTCACAGTTGTGTGTTTTTGTTGTACATTCATTGATATCTGAGACACAAACAAATGTTATCATTTAATAATTTAATACTCATCTCTTATGGCCATTATAGCTACAAGATTATATCTTTCTAGAAAATCAAGTTGAGCATAATTGATATGTTTAAATTGATTTTATTAAATTATATATTATTTTATTATTAAGGAACACAAAACTCCAGATTTAAAAAAAAAAAAATAAACAAAAGTGAACTCAAATATATCTATCAGACATACC
>CAXITT010001208.1:32202-60420 GCA_964033795.1 Lymnaea stagnalis | reverse complement strand
CAACAAATTGAACACTCTAATCACAGAATTCTAACAACAAATTGAACACTCTAATCACAGAATTCTAACATAGGCAAAACATCCTAAGGTAAACGTTCATAAACACCATAAAATTATTAAACAACCATTCCATGTGCTCTAAAAATAAAAGATGACACACCAAAAATGTTGACCAAAGATGAGGGAAAAACTGATTGTAGAGGAAAAAAAATTGTCAACATCGGTAATCCTATGGACAGCCATTAATTGTTCAGCCAGTTAGTACACTCTATGAGGGCGGGATGTTCCGTTTGTCTGTCGCTTTCCAAAAAGCGTGCCACTGCTCCCCCCCCCCACCCCCATTTTTGTTCTTTGTTTTCCCAAATTTATAATTAAGTACGTCAGCATATCCAAGGTATTCATGTCCAACACATTCATTTCTTGGAGTACTTAAGTTAACTGTAAACATGCGGATAACTGAAGCAAGACGGTATGGTATCTAGACACACCAATACCGACAAACTATGTTACCTAACTGTCTTACATATGATTCAATATAACTAAGGACATATATTGTAAATCATATGTTAAGTAGTCTTTCCATTTCGGTTCAGATAAGAGACAATTGCAACCTCGACTTACAATTGAATCATGTTTACCAGCCCCTAAGACTTATTTACTTAATATATTCACTTCTTATGAGATCATACCTCCAGTAATCATGACATGAACAGTCATGGAATAATACATTTTGATAGTCATGAAATAATACATTTAATAGTCATGGAATAATACATTTGATAGTCATGGAATATGCAAGTTAATAGTCATGGAATAATACATTTAATAGTCATGAAATAACACATTTAATAGTCATGAAATAACACATTTAATAGTCATTAAATAACACATTTAATAGTCATGAAATAACACATTTAATAGTCATGAAATAACACATTTAATAGTCATGAAATAACACATTTAATAGTCATGAAATAATAACACCCCCCCGCGATCCACCATTTAAATGTTTGAGTTCTTCCCCCTTTTCACCTTAAGCCATGATAATGTCAGTAGAGTCGATGAGCTATTAATGAAATACATTTTATATGAAATTGAACAATTAGACCAATCGGGACAGCATGTCGGCCGCGAAATTGTCAGTTCCCTTAATATGCTTCATTGTAAAACTATACTCTTGTAGTAACAGAGCCCATCTACATATTCGGGAGTTACCATAGTTGGCGCTTTAAAGAAATGACAGTGGTTTGTGGTCACAAAGTAGTTCGAAAACTTGCCCGTACAAATACTTAGAGAGTCGTTGTACTGACCATACTATAGCCAGACACTCCCTTTCAATGACCGAGTATCTCTGTTCTCTCGGGAGGAGTTTCCGGCTCATAAATCTGACAGGGTGCAGCATCCCGTCAACGTGTTGCATCAAACAGCATGAAATCCCGATATTAGAAGCGTCCGTTTGGAGGGTGAATGGTTTTGAAGGATCAGGTAGTTTTAGAATGGGTTCCCTCGCCAAATGTCTCTGAATGCATTTAAGAGCATTATCGCACTCAATTGTCCAGTCTAATTTTGCAGGGGCTCCCCCTCGCAAGAGATTGATTAAAGGATGTACAATAGCAGAGAATTTAGGTATAAAATTATTATAGTAGTTTACAAGTCCCAACAAGCTTCTCACTTCTTTCTTAGTTCGGGGGGTTCCAAGTTTGAGAGTTTTGTCAACATTGTTCGGTCGGGTTCTTGTTCCCCTTTTCCGACACTATGTCCCAGAAACATAACCTTTTCGAACCCCAGTTCCAGTTTACCCGGTTTAGCCATAAGCCAAGCTTCCCTCAATTTGTTAAACACTTCAGTTAATGTTTCTATATGCGCCTCCCAAGAACGAGTGTAGATACAAATATCATCCGAGTCAGAAACTACTTTGTCAATATTATTCAACAGTGTTCTAATTACTCTGGTGAAAATGAAGGGGCTGTTTTTTAGACCAAACGGTCAATAACGGAATTGAAAATGACCCAATGGTACCCTGAGGGCAGTATAAGGCTTACTATTTTCAAATACAGGAATCTGCCAGAATCATTTCGTAAGGTCTATTTATAAAAAAAATATGTGGCTGCGTATAACACAGAAAATATCTTCTGGGTCAGGGATGACTTCGGCATCGAACTCTGTGATAGAGTTAAGTTTGCGATAGTCTACGCAGGTACGGATTGACCCATCTTTTCTCTTAACTAATACCACAGGGGGGGGGGCGGCATATGGTGAAGTACTTTCTTCAATGATACCACAGGGGCGGCATATGGTGAAGTACTTTCTTCAATGATACCACAGGGGCGGCATACGGTGAAGTACTTTCTTCAATGATCCCCAATTCTAACACAGTTTTTAATTCTTGGTCAAGCTTATCTCTTAAATGTAATGGGACCAACAGGGTATGGCAACCAGCAGGGTCGAAATCCAGCAGGGTACGACAATCAGCAGGGTCAGTAACAAGCAGGTTAAGGCGACCAACAGGTTATGGCAACAACACAGGATACGGTAATCACACAGGATACGGCAACACACTGGCTTTGGCAACACACAAGCTTCGACGACAAGCAGGCAACGGCAACCAGCAGTTTGTTTCAATTTTCGACGGGCCCCCAAATGTTACGACCTTAGTTATACTTGAAGTGTTATGGCCCTCTTCCTCTGTCAAGGGTGTATGACTCTCTCAAATAGAACACAAAGTCCCGTGTAACAATATATAATATGTATTAGATTCTTGACAAAAAAGGATACACATCAGTCCGACCACCAACTATCCACTCGCTCCTATCTCTACTGACTAACTCCTAACTAACAACTCTGACGACTAACAATTCTCTTGCTCGTCTATCTTTCTTCTCTGACCTCTAGCTAACACACATCCCTTTATAATACGACACAAACAACTCAGCCTACGCAAACGTTCCACAACACGGAACTTCACGCTCTGCCCTCACGATCAACAACTTACAAAACCCTCTCACCATTCACGATTCCCCCTACCCAACATTCAAAACAAACTAGGTAACAACAAATACATTATCTTTTGAACATCAATAAATGTGTAGATATTTTTCTAGACCTTTTTATAAGGAGTACTTACTTTAACAAGAAGAAATGCATCGTGGAAGACAGGGAGAAAGGTGGAGGTGGGAGTAGACATAGTACATTACCACACCGGATGACACCATGAGTTACCACCCCAGATGACATCATGAGTTTCCACACTGGATGACACCATGAGTTACCAAACCGGATAACATCATTGATTTCAAAACCGGATGAAACCATAAGTTAACACACCGGAGACACCATGAGTTACCCCAGCGGATGACACCATGAGTTACCACACCTGATGACACCATGAATTACCCCACCGGATGACACCATGAGGTACCACACGGGATGACATCATGAGTTACCACGTCGGATGTCATCATGAGATACCACACCGGATGACACCAAGAGTTACCACACCGGATTACACCATGAGTTACCACAACGGATGACACCTTGAGTTGCCACATTTGATGACACCAAAAATTACCACACCAGATGAAACCATAAATTAACAACACCGGATTTCACCATGAGTTACCACACCTGATGACTTTATGAGTTACAACACAGGGTGGCACTATGAGTTACCACACAGGATGTCATCATAAGTTTACAACACCGGATGACAACAACTCTAGTTCTGCCATCGGTGTAACATTCTAATTATTTGTATTATCCGTTTAAATAATTAATTTTTTATTTCAGTGACACAATAGTATAACCAATTCATTCTTTTAATTGATAATAATTTAATTGTTTATTGTGTGTGCTCATCTGGGAGCTTTAGTCAGTGCACAATGATACATTACAAATAGAATGATCTTAATGTTTCATTTCAAGTAGCAATCGATGAACTTGAGTAAATTACACCAAATGTGTTAAAAATGAAAATCTTAGAATTAATTATTGTTTGCTCGGTATTTTAAAGTCTTTTTCCTTGTTAATAAATACACTTTTACTCTGGCAACACTTGTAAATAATTCAGTATAAAATTGTTATATCTATATGATCGTGTTCGTAAAACTAAGTGAAATTTTAAAACCAAACATTTGTATTATGTAATCACTGTTCTCAAATCCCACACAACCGAGAAGGGAGTTCAAAAAAAAAAATAATAAAAAAATAAAGAGTTATGAATATTATTATTTGAGATAAAGTTTTACAATAATTTTGTTTTCACATAAAAGATTTTTTTTAAAAATAATAATTCATGGGAAACAATCACTTTTCTTTTCTTTTAAATATATATAACTTTAGATTTATTTCGACATTTTAATTTAATTTTGTTATAAATGTTTTTAATTGAAATATAAAATTTAAAAAAATTGCATATCCGGTAAAAAATCTTTCTTTAAGTAATTATTTATTATCTTGCTATTATATAGGCTAAACTGATGACTTTAATTTTTTAACCTAGGTTTAAATAATTTAAATTATGCTTAACTAAGGTTGGATCTTTAGACTTGCAGTTTTTGTGAATAGTTAGGGCTATTTTAAAGCTGCTATTCACTTGAATTCGATCCCTGCGTTAAGGGATATAACCTAAAAAAGTAGTAGTGAGTAGGCTGTTTAATTATGAACATCATGGTCCATCGATTTAAAATACCTACAATCGAATTTTAGGCAGAAAAATGACATTATGCAATTGTTAATTCAATAATTGTGATGCACTTTGAGTTATGTTTTTATTTGTTAAAGACTTTGTAAGTGTCTGTTTTGTAGCATTACACTTTAAGGTACTTTTATGATTTTTTTATATTTTTTAAAATGCATTCTCTTTTGTTCGTGGCTGGCTGGGGCAATCTTTGGACGTCTATTTGACCCACTACCAATTAATGTTTCAATCTGAAACGTTGCATTGATACTTTAGGCCCATGACACATGTTCCTTAGATTTTTTTGTCACACCTTTAAACTTCACCCTCTAAAAATAGGTCGTTCCATTTTTTAAGGGAAACATAAAAAAAAAATCCCGCTATCAGCTAAATGAGATGATGTCTATATAAATATCGCAATGGTCTTTTCAATTTTCTTCTTTAATCTTCTTTAATTGTCCACAGATATGGTGTTGACAAAGTTCACATCCTTACAATTTCGATGGTAAACTGTTCAATATTGCCCATCTTCATGCAAAGTCCAAGGTAAATAGAGAACAAAAAATTCGTAAACTACTCTTCACTGAAAAGGGTAACTTCACATAGCAAAATGAAGAAGGACTTTGAGACCCGATATATATTTGTATTTTCTCAGATTCGCCACCAGCATCGTCTCTTAATATATGAATATGCTTGACATTTTGCATAAGGTATTTTAGATGATGTCAATGCTTACGCGTTCATTCAATGCTACATGGTACTTTTTAGAATCTCTTGCAATACTCTGGCTAAGCCTTCATATGTTTCTTACGATCTGTGTGTCTGCTGGTTCAAGTGAGTGGATCTTGTCAAAACGAAGACCTATTAAGAACTATTTACTACGCAACATGGGACTGTCAAGGCTTCCTGATCTGGCTCTGCTATCAATTGAAAGTGATGCGGACAAGGATATCGATTCTGATAAAGTTATTGAAAGGTTTGCAGTTTTGAAGAACAGGGAAACAAAATTCAAGTTAAGTCAATGCACTATTAATATAACAATAAATTAACGTTGTTCTTACATGCATTTAACTCTTGACTTTTAATTACTTAGTTTTGATTTTTCTCTCTGTATTGTTATACTAGTACTTATTTTAACAAAAAGAAATCCATCATAGAAGTCGGAAAGGGGGAGGGAAAGGGGATGCTATGAGTTGACCACATTGGTGTCAGCAACCCTAGCTACGCCTCTGCTATTATCAATTCATAAAAAGGAAAGGTGGCGGGAGTTGGGCTATTGTCCTTTTTTTAGGGAATGACGGAAGAGATGGGACCATAAGAGCAAGGAGATAGATGGGAGAACAGCAATGAGAAATATTTAAAATCTTAATAACAATTGATGGTCGGTATGAGTTGGTCAGTTCACGATCATGTAAAGTATCTGACCGTTGCGATATTGTCTTGTATATATCAAACCAATTCAACAATCATTATGTAAATTACCACAGCTAAAATTAGTATGTGTTGATACATTTGAAATTTCAGAGTAAAATCTAAAAGACGCCGATAGTAATGAATTGCAGCTGTGAGAACCAATGTCAGCAGCTAAAAACTCTTACGAGTGGGCCACTACTTTTAGTTTGTTCCTCTATGAGTTGGTACTCTCTTGTTTCTGTCTCTCTTGTTTCTGTCTCTCTTGTTTCTGTCTCTCTTGTTTGTGTTTCTCTTGTTTCTGTCTCTCTTGTTTCTGTCTCTCTTGTTTCTGTCTCTCTTGTTTCTGTCTCTCTTGTTTCTGTCTCTCTTGTTTCTGTCTCTCTTGTTTCTGTCTCTCTTGTTTCTGTCTCTCTTGTTTCTGTCGTTCATGTGGATCCATCTGCTAGGTTACAACATGTCTTACACTTATCAACGAATGTTTTCTTTCGTAATCAAGCTGGCTTCACAGACCACATTGCACTTTACTTTTCCTAAGCCTATGTGCAGGTCTCTCTTTGTCAACCATTTTAATTTTACTTGGTGTAAAAATCGCTCGGATTGTCTTTGACTACGACTATCACCAAAGCGTCCATCTCATCAAAATATCCATTAAGAAATACCTAGCTCTACTACCAATGTGTCCATATAATATCCCTTTATATTTCTCGTCTCATGACTATAATCACTACACAATACCCACGCTAAAGACATTCAAAGGCTACATCATCAAAGACAACATTATTTACAAAAGGTACTTAACTCCCAACCCGACTCCAATTCCATGGATCTACTCACGTTTTAGCATCTATCACGTTGATGTCTTTGTCTATCACTAAAAATTAATCTAAAACTTCCCATAGTCTTCGTGAACATTCTACTTTTACCAACCCTCCAGCCAACCCGTTACTTGAACTCATCCCTGATACTCGTCCTAACACTGTTTACTTTGTGTCTACCTGCCTCTCAAGCTATCATGTCTTCCTCACTGTCTACTTGGTGCCTGCCTGCCTCTTAAGCTATGATGTCTTCCTCACTGTCTACTTGGTGTCTGCCTGACTCTCAAGCTATCATGTTTTCATCACTGTCTAATTGGTGTCTGCCTGCCTCTCTGGATATCATGTCTTCCTCACTGTCTTCTTGGTGTCTGCCTGCCTCTCAAGCTATCATGTCTTCCTCACTGTCTACTTGGTGTCTGCCTGTTCTTTAAGCTATCACGTTTTCATTGTACTACAATAAACGCTGCCAATGTCAGGTTAACTACTCCATCATCTATTGTACTTTGGTCCGGTACCTACACAATCGCTTTCCTTCTCATCACTGGTCATTTCAAAATTTCATATGCAATATTATGTATTTTATTTAAGCTACTTTAAGGTCATTGGTATAAAGTGTATGAAGTGATTGATTTTTAGTATGAATTTATTTTTTTCCAAGTTGGGTAATATGACCAAACTTTCCACATACTACACCCGGCTATGGCTCCATTTGAAATATGTCCTGAATTTATCAAGATCTTCTTCATTTCTGTATGTTTTCACATGCAAACTATTAGTGTAATTTCATATGAAAAAACATATTTAGAAAAAATCAATAGTTTTCACCGTTTGTTCTTTTATAGATGATATTTTGTTTCAATAGTAGATCTTAGATGGAAACATGTTCCTTAAGATCAAGTAGAAAAAGTGGGCCTTAGGGTCTTTAATAAAAGCAATATGTCATTGTCTTGGAATATCGTACTCTAAATGGAATAAAATAAAGTAAGAAAGTATTTGTCTGTCTTCCCCCAGCCAATGTCAGAACGCTTGTACAATTATCTAACATCAAACATAGTATTTTGGATTTATTTGCAAACAAATAAATATTGGCAGACACATTTTTTATTTTTTTTTATTTATTGCATCCCTACACATATAGAATCAAAATCCGAAAAAATCCCAGGCTTGACAATTTCAGTAAAAAGATTTTAACTCTTGGGTTAACTTTTAATTTAAAAATAAATTTGTTATATAACAATTATCTCAATCTTTTGAAAAAATACTTCTGAAATGGAAAAAAAAAAAAAAATTATTTTAGATAATTTTAAAAGAGACTTTAACATTTATTTTTCAGTTTTTAGACATTTGCACTACAAATTAAACATAAAATACTCCAAAACAATATTTAAATGTAGATATAAAGGAATATCTAAAAGCGTTCATAATTATTTCCCCTGTAAGCAAATTTATTGGAATTTAATGCCCTCTATTGTTTTCCAATACGTAAAATAAATTTTTAAAAATTAGAAAATAGAAAAATGCAACAATAATGCAATTCGTTTGTGAGAAATTATATTTATTTTATATTTTTTAGTAGTTTTTTGTAACAGGGTGTTTTTTCAAGTAGCTCATATAATACTGCAAAGTTACCAAGTGAGTTGTGGGACATCGATCGTTTTACTTTAATTCATTTTAATACGTAAAATAACATTTGAAATGCACTTTAAAATTGTACCGTTTTAATCATATCGATCATGTCTTTTAAATATTGATAAGAATATTCTTTGTGTTTTGTTATTAAGTATATTGGTGTGATCATTTTGATCATGTCATTTTATCTATTGATTAGTTTTTTTTATTGCGTTTTTTCATTAAGTATATTTGTTTTAAAACGAGACTCATACTAGAATCATCTACCAATATATGTTATTTAATAACAGACTGACGTTATCAAGAACGTATTTAGAATATTTTCTACATCAGTTATAAATTTGTAATCATAAAGTAAATAAAATTATTATTGTTAATAAGACATTTTAGTTTATGTCACTGAAATTATATTACATTGAAATGGAGTGGTAGTAAAATATAATAATAATGACCCAAACAAATGTGATTTAATTAATGTGTTATATTATATTGATTGAATGGATTTAATGGAATGTTATACTTTATTGCTCAATCAAAGAATTACAAGTGATTACAAGTGATTAGGGGATTTTTATTTGTATTTCTCTGAGGTGGGCTCATTTATAAAACCATTATTTCCATCAGGAACTATCACAAAATCCCATGTTGGAGTCTCCATTAATATGTTGCATGGGGTTATCTGTCTCCGCTAGTATAGTACATGGGGTTATCTGTCCCCGTTAGTATAGTGCATGGGGTTATCTGTCTCCGCTAGTATAGTGCATGGGGTTATCTGTCCCCACTAGTATAGTGCATGGGGTTATCTGTCTCCGTTAGTATAGTGCATGGAGTTATCTGTCCCCGTTAGTATAGTGCATCGGGTTATCTGTCTCCGTTAGTTTAATGCATGGGGTTATCTGTCTCCGCTAGCATGGTGCATGGGGTTATCTGTCTCCGCTAGTATGGTGCATGGGGTTATCTGTCTCCGCTAGCATGGTGCATGGGGTTATCTGTCCCTCTTAGTATGGTGCATTGGGTTATCTGTCCCCGTTAGTATAGTGCATTGGGTTATCTGTCCCCGCTCCCTCCTTTAGCTACGCCCCAGTCCACGGACATTCCACCTGATGTGGGCATATTTTAGGAGTTAAAATATTTCAAATTATATGAAAGATCAGTTTTAGGGTTCGAAGATCAGCTATTGATGAATGTGTACGTGTAGGTAAGTCGACCGGGCATTTGTGTGAGCGGTTTTTGCAGGTGAAGTGTGAGAGAGAGAGGAGTATTTAGCCTTGCATCCTTACAAGTAAGGAACGAATTCGAAAGTACGTGAGCACTTCCAGTGTGAAATCTATGACAGATGTTGATATTTTTTTTTTTAAAGCCTTATTAAATCAGATGATATATAATTATGTTGTGAAATAAAATAAAACGTTTGCTAAAAAAGCAAAGGAGAGTTAAACAAACATAAATTAAAAACTATCCTTCAAAAATTTTGATATTTCCTAATTACATTATTTAAAAAAAACATGATCATAGAAAACATTTAAAACAAGTATATGTTATAATTTTTTTTAATATAGTTGTATGAATATATATATACATATAATATAGCATTTATTTCCCTTGCAAACATATTGATTACATAATTATCTTTTATTTTCAAACATTTAAAACAACAAAATAATATTTAAAAAACTAAAGAATATTTAGTTCTATAATACGGAAACATAAAATAGAAATGTTTTTAGACATATGAGTGTAATAGCTATAATATTTTTGAAAAAAATTATTGTATGCTTTTTAGCACATTTTTGAAAAAGTGATTAAAAAAAAAATATTAAAATTGTGTTGATCCAATTAAAAGAAATATCGTATAATGAATCATGTAGCCAGTGGTTTTATTTAGAAAATACTGGACACAATTTCTGTTAGCAAGATTCTAAATGAATTAAATGAGTAATAGTCAAACCCAAAGCTCAACTGTAGTAATCAAGTAATAACTGTCTCTGCAATCAATGTAGTTTAGTAGAAGTAGTAGTCTCAACTTAGTATCAAATTCTGAAATTGTTACTAACACAGAATAAAAATACTTGAGATTTTGTTCTTAAAAGTATTTTTGAAATCTTTGCTATTCCTACCTCCTGTAACAAGTTTAAAATATCAAATGAAAAGTTCGCCTCATAAAGAAGAAGAAAAAACCATCATATTTAAGAAACTGAAATTAAACGTTAATGGGAAATATTGAGGATATGTTTTCAGCACTAACACAATTTATTAGAATTACAACTTTTAAAAATCGATTTCAAATGTTAACTTCAAATGATGAGGAGCAGTTTAATCATATAGCCAAAATATGTATTGTTTTCATATTGAGGATATGTTTTCAGCACTAACACAATTTATTAGAATTACAACTTTTAAAAATCGATTTCAAATGTTAACTTCAAATGATGAGGAGCAGTTTAATCATATAGCCAAAATATGTATTGTTTTCAAAGAATTTAGCTAAGATATTTAACCTATACATATTAGTCTATCGAATTCTGCTAAAACAATTTTTTTCAAACCAATTAATTATAGCATCAGACAGAGAAGTAATCCCATTTTTAAGTATCTACGGAAAATGCTATGGGGTTAAGAAATATATATTTCACCACACTCTGGTTATATTTCTATCAAACTGTGCATACGTTCTCAGTCTTTTATACAATCAGCTTTAAACCAGACTGGGTGGCGTGCCCATCAAACTGTTTATTATGTTCTAATCTTGTCTACCATTAGCTTTCTAACAGACTATATGAGGTGTCCATTAATTTGTGCATTACAAATGAAAAGAAGGACTTATTACCTCATTCCAATTGCCATCAATTTAATTTGTGTCATCAAAGCACGTTATATATTTGTATATATATATATAGATATAAATATATAAAGCTATCCATCGTCTGTGTGTTGTCATGACGTGCTATGTTGTGGTATGCACCCCCGTCTTTGGACTGATATAGGGAAACTTGATGAGAAAAAAAGTAATACGATATAAAAGATTTTGATTGATCCTTTCCTTATTAATTTTTCTATTTTAAATTAGTGATGCAATCTATGCTTGTGTTAAAACCAATGCCCAGAGGCCGTTTTAAAGCCGATGCCCAGAGCCCTGTGTTTAAACCAATGCCCAGAGGCCTGTGTTTAAACCAATGCCCAGAGCCCTGTGTTTAAACCAATGCTCAGAGGCCTGTGTTTAAACAAATGCTCAGAGGCCTGTGTTTAAACCAATGCTCAGAGGCCTGTGTTTAAGCCAATGCTCAGAGGCCTGTGTTAAAACCAATGCACAGAGGCATGTGTTAAAACCAAAGTAGATATGTCTTATTCTTAAAGACCATATTTAGTATGAGTGGCTATATCGTATATGAAAGGGTAATAATTAGTATGAGAGTGGCTATATCATATTCTAAATGGCAAAAATTATTATGAGAATGGCTGTATCATTTTCTAAAAGGGCAGCATTTAGTATGAGTAAACAAGCGGATTGACCTATAGTACCAAAACACCTTGGGGGTGGAGGAAGTCTGACTGCTGGCGAAAACGAAGGAGAGGGGGTAAAAACATTTTTTTTTAAACATCTATAGCACCACAAACTTACGACTTTTTTCACCAAGATAATTACAACAAAATTTCATTAGTAACATTTTTTTAGATTTATACTACAAAGATAATTTAAGAAAATAAAGTTTAAAAAACTGATGAATACGTTAATTAAAGTATATGTAGAGTGACAATATATTATATTAAATAAGTTATAACTGTTGGATAATGTATGGCATCATTTATGGCCTCATGTATGGCATCCTTCCGAACCGCAAAAACATATATCACAACAGATGGCCCGCCACTGTGCCTACACTTACTGACTTTGCAAATTATTACAATCGGCTTCCGAAAATGGAGTTGCAAGGAGCATGTACGGGGACTTCAAGAGGACATTAGGACCACACTCTTCAAAAATAACACCTCTCAAGTCCAAGATGGGTTGAATTATCCAGAACCCAAATGATCAACTCCGGCGTTGGGTAGGGCATTATCTTGAACTATACCCTTAAATGATTGCAGAGTCTTGCGATCCACATCTACCCAGTGTCACAGAGTGGCTTCCCAGGTTGGCGCTCAAAATTGGACATGGTACTCTCGTTACGCCAAAAGCAGGAAATCTGTCGTTAACAGAAGTCGACCTTATATTGCTTTCATAGACCTGAAAAAGGCATTTGACTTGTTAAGTTGGAGAGACCTTTTTGGTATCTTGCAAGGAAAAAGTTGTCCCTAACAATTGCACACAATCCTACCGTCATTCTACAATAACATGCACATGACGATAACTTTTTATGGCACTATATCTGTGTCATTCCAGTAAAACAGGGTTGTGTTCTGGCACAAAAGCTCCTCTTCATTTTCTTCTAGATGCTCCTTCACTATAATATAGCATACACTAATTAGCTATAAGTTATAACAATTATTAAGTTAATATTTGATTTCAGTAATTGGTGTATTTTTAAAAAAAAAATTAAAATTCATGTATTTTTCATTGTAAATTATTTTTATTTTCTTGGTAAATAATTAACATTTATTTGTTGAATCATTATTTAAAAATAATTTTAAAAAGAGAATAATTAAATTGCAATGACAGCTGCAGCTGCCGTACATTCAATTTAAAATCTTAATTACATTATTTGCAATGGTTCTTTTCTATAAATACATCTTTCAGTAAATATAGTTGTTGTTTTAAAGCCGGAAAGTCATTTTCTTATCAAGGGAAACAATTGCGCTCGTTTTTCAAAATGTTTTATAACATAAAATTGAGTATCATACTAGAGGTGATAATTTTATTTTTGGTCAGAATTATTTAATTTGTAAACGTTATAAGGAACAAAAAGACATTTAGACCTGAAAATTAAATTTTTAAATTTTATTTGCATAAAAATAGTGTTTTTCACAAAACTACAAAGCATTAAAATGAAGGCAAATTTAAATAATACAAAGTACGCTTAACCAGAGTTTGTTTTCGATATCTGCCATTTGCAACTGCCGATGTATTTTACTAGTGACATTGCACTTGAATTCGATCTCCATCATTAGAGATTGCAATGAAAACCCATGGAGTCTAAAATGCTCAACTAAAGCAGTCATACCCCCTACATCATCCTTGTCAACTGTATGTAACATTTGTCCCATTTTTTAAGTAGCAAGAGCGTGACGTGCGTTGCATCGCCACTCAAAGAAAGAAAGTCTGTTAAGTTTAAATTATGTTTTTGAAATAATTCTTATAAAGACAATAGCTTTGGTCTGGTGCGTACACAACAAAATAGAAGATTTTTATATCTTTGAGCAGGCAGCATGCAGATAACATATGAGAAGCGTGGATTTTCTAAATACAGCCCACGCCCTTCTAGTGATTGATCAACACATGCATTAGGTCTGTTAGAAATTATATTTAAATAACATATATACGAAAAAAATATTAAGCCCCGGCCCCAAAAGGAATATTCTAAAATGATTGTAACAATTTAGAAACCTTTGCAGACATGCGCAAAACGACTCAAAGTTGTTTTTTTTCCGCGATCGGATGAATCGTATCTGAAAACATACGCGAAGTATATTTATATAGTGTAGCTCATAAACAACAATATTACAAAATTCGAATTTAAGGACACATTCGTAATATCGCAATCTGATAAAATTTAAAGGAACACAAACGAAGGGTTCAAGGGAAAAACCAGTGATGTCAGTTTTTCATAATTCCTATGCTATCTCTCTTGTGGCTACATTCTATTAAATAGAATAATATGATACATAGGTCCAACTGAAAAGCAGCGTAGTCAATAAATAAATACGTAGAAATCTTGATATTTTCATACTTTTATGAGGAATTTTCAAACTTAAAATTTAATTTTCTCAAAATTCTCAAAACTTGACATCACTGGTTTTTTCCCTTGAGCCCTTCAAACGTCTTAACACAATCTGATGAATGATATAGGAACACAAACATCTTATCACAATCTGATGAATGATATAGGAACACAAACATCTTATCAAAATCTGATAAATGATATAGAAACACAAACGTAAATTTTATTTGTATAGTTACATTAATACAGTGTGATGGTCAAGTATCATATTATATTAATTCATTGTGTTTTTAAGTGCCGCATTTGATAAATATGGTGTATTGCTCAAGTACCACGATATATTGGTACAGTGTGTTGATAAAAGTGTCAAGGAACATTACTACACTGTGTCATTCAAGTTTCACGTTATATCAATACAGTGTGATGTCAAAGAGTGATGTTATATTATTTCAGTGTATTTTTAAATGCCACGTTCTATAAATGTCGTTAATTGCTCAAGTACCACGTTAAATTAATACTGTGTTTTGTTACAGAGTCACGTTATATTAAAACCACATTTTAATCAAGTGTCACGTTACATTAATATATTGTATTGTTCCAGTGTAACGTTATACGAATGCAGTTTTTGTTTCCAACCATCACTAATGTTTCCACTAACATGTAAGGGACTTTTGAGAAGGGACTTTTTCCTTATGTCTAGGTCACTTCCCACGTAAATAACACTGGCAACGTTTTAATACTACGCATAATCTGATTGATATTTAGACTTAGTTTCAGATCTATTACAACAACCATTGTCTTATCTATAACAACACCTATTGTATAAACCCTATCTACTCCAATTGACGTATCCATAAGAAGAACCACTATCAGACCCATAATGAGACAAAATGCATTGATACAAACAGTATTTGAGTCATTAAAATTATATATCTCTCACATGATGTTGTATTAAAATGACAGTCAGACAATAAATGGTGTACATTTTCATCTGATCAATCATATAACAAATTATTGAAAAAAAATGATATTTATTTATTTTTTTGAAAAAAAATCTTTTACTTCATTTCATTAAATAAGAATCGCTAGTGCATGATCATATTGATTTACTAAATGACGCCAGTAATGTTCGATTCGTAGTGTATGCGTCAATAATGTAATCAAGTGTTAAAGTACTTTCAGAAAACCCTTCTTCATATATAAAGAAATACATACAATTTTAATTAAGTAACTGTGTTTTTATTTATATACATATATGCATATTATACACACACACATATATATGTATAATAAAGTTTATTTGATCATATCGATTGACTTACAGACTTTGAGATTGAAACAACGCCTTAGTCAGTGAACTTTGAAAGAGAATACACTCAGTGAGACAGGTACCCTTTCCTCGTTAAAGACACTAGAAGAAATACGTATTTTCTTAAACCATGGCAATGCTCCAAGTGTAGACTTCATCCCAGCAGAATTCTACAAAGAAGAAGCTGCAATTCTGCCAGGCCCCACCATCTGTTCCTACGAATGTTGTAGCAATTGACGTTTCTGCAGGATGTCATAAAATCATTCTATGCAGCTAATGAGATCTCGCACAACTGGGTGACATGGTCTGATTTCTTGATTCAAATTGCCCAATGCCCCAAATCCTCCAAGCATCGGCCCTGAGGTCGTCAGGGGAGACAAGGAAAGCGATAAAATAAAACTTATAACTTATGCTGGTGAACAAACGAGAAGTGGCAGGGGTCCCCAGTGGTCTCACCACTTTTACAACAAAGTGTTACAAAAAAGCAATGGTTGACAAAGAGATGCTAAAAAAAGCAATTATTGACTCTGATTTTACACAAAAAACAAGTAATGGTAGGAGATATTACAAATACACACCTATTCCCTGGGATAACACTGAAAAGAAACAAGAACAATTTTATGAGTTAATTTATTTTATATTTGTGTCGATTGAGATCCTAAGAATGCCTCATTCTCATGATTAAAAAAAAAAAATTCCTATATCAAATAGAAATGCTGAATTCAGGTATACTTAAAAATCCTCCCCCAAGCATTTATTCCAATGTATTTTTTCCCATGAATCATTTATAGGGAGTGATGAGTAGAAATTGAGGATGTCTAAGACTTTGGGTAAATTCAAAATGCAGGGGTGCAATTTGACGCTTGTTGAATTTGGTGTTTGTTTCAGACATTTGCGAGAGGAACCTTCAGAATTTCCAGTGCAATGGGCTAAAATTAGACATATTTAAGAATATCATTTACTTGCTCAAGCCCAACTTGAAGTAAATCTTTTTAAGTTTTGGCGTCCTTGAGAATACTCATTTCCGTGGCTAGTCAAGCCCTGATCTCATTATAGTCTACAGAGAATTTGTGATCATTGAAAAAACAAGAAGACATTGTAGGTCATACCTGAATTTAGATTGTGCACAGACTAGTAGGGTAACAGCAAAGATGCAAGATAAAACTAAAAAAGTTTCACTTAATCTCAGAGCTGACCACGTGTGCCCTGCAACCAGCAAATTTGCAGAGGCCTGAAGATATTTAAAATTGTATAAACTTTAAATGCATGTTTCGGGGGTGGGGGGGGGGGGAAGAAGTGGCAGAAGGGCTTGAAAACGCAAGCGGCTCAGATCAATTTGCTTTTATGAAACACATATTTTGTTTTCTGTGTTACAATTTTTAAGTTAATTTTATGTATATATATTTTTTGTGATTAACTAATTAATCAATAGATAAATATTTTTTTAAAAAATCCGTTTACAAATGTTTCCATTACAAAGACATAACATCATTTTACATGCTGAAATCAAACAAAAATCTATTTACAAATGTTTCCATTACAAAGACATAACATCATTTTACACGCTGAAATCAAACAAAAATCTGTTTACAAATGTTTCCATTACAAAGACATAACATCATTTTACACTCTAAAAACAAATAAAAAATAAACTAGTAATTTACTTTTAAAAAGAAATGTCTTGAAATATTTAAAAAAAAAAAAAAGTTTGTAGATGGGTTTGAGCAGTTTTATTTGTTTTAAAAACTCATCATTTTCATCAATTGAATTTTAATGGCATAATTTGGTAAAGAAAAAATCAAATTTAAAAAAAAAAAAAAAACTTCCTTCAAATCGGGTAATAGTAATAATTTGATGAAATATTTATTTGAAATGTCAAACTGCTATAACGTTCTTCAAATAAATTACACATTGACATTTCCATATACTTTGACACAATTTTTAAGCAAATCCAGAGACATGTTTCCTAAGACTAGACAACAAATAGAAATAACCTGATATTAATCACAACTTGTCAGTCTTGAAGTCTCAAGCCAAAAATAAGTTTAATGAACATACACAATGAACATACTTAACAATATTTAAAAGACCTGACAGACAGAATTAAAACAATATAATTTACAGGTTCATTTAAATTTAATGATAACTATTAAAATGTATTAAGCTGAAACAATCAATTTCAATAATTCAAAACTCGCTATGTAAGTTTATAGCATTAATGTAAGTTTACAGCACTAACTGAAATAGTCCAAAGTAAAGCAATTGAACTCCATGTCTCCAAACTCACTATGTAAGCTGACAGCACTATTTGAACTAGTCCATATATATATTGAATAACAATATATTTTTTTTTAAATATGCTTTTCCAAAAAAATGTACTATATAGAATAAATCAGAGTTCTAACAACTGCAGTGCATTACTGTTGCATAATTCAATTTTATTTAAATATTCTTTTTTTCTTACATATTAAAGAAATAGAAGAGAAAATGCATTTTTTTTAAAAGGGATATTATTATAGATTTGTTAACATATTTATATATAGAGTGAGATAGATCTTAGATTTTTGTGGGACATATTTTTAATTTGTTGAACAGTCTTTAAAATTAAATAATTCCAATAAAAAGTTTTTTTTTAAAAAGTTTTCAACCGATTTGTATACTTTTCCCTCTTTCTCACGTAGTTTTAAGGAAACTATGAGATAACGTTTATAAAATAAATTTTAATTTAATTCAAAAGCTTTACCAGTTTCAAACATGCAATGCAAATGAACACGAGTTTTCATTCACATTCGATCCCTTCTAATAGGGATGCAATATACACAATGAATGATAAGCTTACCAATGCCAAGCAGTAAAGCAAACATTTAAATGTTGTCCATGATGCATAAATTATTTCCTTCGCCAGCGTAAGAAAAACTAAGCCTTATATTAATTGTTCGTGATAATTTGTATTTGAAATAACTATTTTTCTTATGAGTATAATGCAGTTGTTTTTATTTAAAGCCGATAATGTCCCCTCTTTCTCGTTTACATATACGATTTATTATTTAAACAAAACTTGTCTTCTTTCTCTTCTTTGATATTTTAAGGTCCCACTTAATTGTGACACTTGTTGCCCGATTTGAGATTAATTTATCTAAACAATGCATCCTATCTAAGAACAATCAAAAAGCTATTAGATGTTTGTTATTGAACACACTTTCTTAGATATATTACATTTTATTATGTTTTATTTTAAAATTCAATTTTGAATTTTGTTTGATAGATTAATTTGCGCAAACTCAACACTAGCCAGACTGGGCGAGCTGCAGGACGCTCTCAATGAGTTCTTTATAACGAAAGTTACGTAGACCAGGGTGAGACTTGACATTTGCACCGATGCTCCCGCTTAACGACACTCCTATGAGCGAATTATTAAACCAATGTTTAAATGAATATAGTCCCTATCATGAAAATATCATAAATCAGTCTCTAAAATCTGGTATTGTTCCATCCTCTTTTAAAGAGGCGGTTGTAGCTCCACTGCTAAAGACGGCAAATCTCTAGAAGAATGTGTAGGGAAATTATCACCCCTTCTCTAATCTAACATTTATATCCATGATTTTGTATAAAGTCGTTTTCGGCCAGCTCCAAATTACCTCATTCGGTGTGTGACTTGTTTGAACCTTTCCAGTCAGTGCATCACTCTACCAAGACAGGTTGCGCTTCGTAAATGACCTCCTGACATCTTATGGTGAGGGAATGATATCACTTTTGTTATTCGTTACATGATCTGTCGGATAGGTTCGATACGCTTGACCACGGCATACTTATCCAACGTCTGGAAGATATGTTCGGTTTCACCGATACCGTCCTGAAATGGTTCTGCTCGTATCTAACAAATCGGGTCCAATTATCGCAAACGGCTTGACCGCAAAGCAATCTATCATCGAATTTGTAGTACCCCAAGGCTAGGTCCTAGGCCGAGTGCTTTTCAATATGTAAGTTCAGCCCCTGGGTGCCATAATCAAGCAGTTTGATATGCTATATCACATGTTTGCGGATGATACCCCACTCCAGAAAATTGTGATCCCCTCTCAGTTCCGTAATTAAGCTTTTAAGCATGACAAAGAAGACAGTGGAGTCAGTTAAGCACAATATGGCTATAACAAGTTTAAATTGAATGATGAAAAGACCGAGTTGATCCCCATTGCTACAAATAAAAAGCTAAAATATATAAATAACACAAAAACCCTTATCTCTGGTATACAGATTGAGTTAGCTCAAAAGGTGCGAAAGCTGGGTGTCTACTTAGACAGAACACTATCTACGGAAAACCACATTAACATGCTTTTTAATGCGAATTTTCTAGAGCTGCTCAGAATTAGTCATATAAGACCTTTCTTAACGTTAGATGAATCAAATAGGGTAATGTCTGCATTCGTGCTATCACGCATGGACTACTGCAATGTTCTTATGGTGTTTCTTCCAGCTAAGCTCCTAGTTAAAATTCAAATAGCACATAATAATGTGGCTCGCATTGTTCATTGAAAATGCAAATTTTATCATGCTAAAACACTTCTGAGAGAGGTGCATTGGCTGCCGGTCCGTGCTCGCACACAGTATAAAATAGCAATGATGTCCTACAGCTGCTTGCATGACGTGGCACCGTCTTATCTAACAGTGCTGCTGACGCCGTATGTATAAATTTGACAATTCCGCTCATCTGATGGGAGCAAACTTTGAATACCACGTGATTGCCTTGAGACTCTACGAGAAGCGCATTTTCGAATTTGCTGTCCCAACAAATTGGAACCCCTTGCCTGTTGCTCTCAGAAGCAGCCAGTCACTTGAGTCTTTCAAAATTGATTTAAAGACATATCAATCTCGAAAACACCTGCTGGGGTGATGTTGTCTAATTCGATATTATCTTGTAGATGTGAATTGGTCTGTGTGGTTTAAGGTTGCAAGATATGAAAGACATAGAATGGGTATTCTCGTATAGAGTTGTTGTAATGTTGCATTTGGTATTTCAATGAGGTCTATTATAGATTGTTTCATTTGTCTTTTAATATACTAGACTATGGACCACGCTTTTTAAAACAAAGTTTATTATTATTATAATTATTAAGATGAACAATGTTCTCTTTACTTTGTATGTTTGTTTGGTGAAGACTAATAAGGTTATTTTTACTATTAATATCGCCTGGTTGCCTATTGCCGTATTTTCCAATGTGTAAGAAACCAACCCAATTTAAAGCTGAATTAAGGATCATTTTCTGAGCACGTGATACAATCATACGAGATGTATCCCTAGACACAACCAGGTCATACAATCATACGAGTCAAGAAGGTTATAAACGTATGAAAGAGTTATCCACATAAACCTACCAATAAACATCATCTCTCAACATAACCTATGTTTGCCACGTTATGCCAACAAAGCATATGGTTGCCACGTTATGCCTACAAAACATATAAATACCACTTTTTCCAAGATGAAACAATTTACATAGACGCTTGATGTACAGCGTAAGACTTCTGGTAGAGCTTTGGAATTTTAAAATCAAATACGCTGTAAAATCTTCTAAAATCATTGGAAACTTTTAGGGTCGTATTGTAAAAGCATCCTTCTTTATCCGCCATTCTCAGGAGATAGGCATTTTTAAAGTCGTTTAGGGACTTTGTCAGAAAAGGGTTCGACATTGTATCCTTTTGTCGGTCTGTTTCGTATGTTCTGATGAAGTATATTTCTTCAGAATATATATCGTGTTTAACAGTAATCAAGGCAAAGGGAGATACTTTGTAATTAAGCCATACCAGTCGGTTACCAGACTGTGGGTCACTTAAAGTTCGTGCACGGGTGACACAATTTAAACAAGGAGAACGATCGTAACAGTGCAACAATAACAAAGGAATTCCCGACGAATACCGAATTTAAGCTTTTCCAAACTCAGTTAAATCAATGAGATTGTAATTTTTTTTTTTTTTAAATCATAAACATAAATTTAATGAGACATACCTTTGAAACCAATTCCAACAAATTTTTAGAACCCCTGAAATATTATCATTGCATTTATCAATGAGTTGTGCAAGCCTAAGTCACAAGACAATCATCCTAAAAATCTCTTCGATGATAATTTTACTACAATTAATGATAAACAACAAAACATGGCTGGCTTTAAAGTGCACGTACGACAATGAAGACAAACAATTGCTATGAAATCAAAATGTGTCTCAGTAAATACTATTTTTTAAAACAAATGACAAAACATGGCAATGATATTCGAACTTACTTTAACTCATCTTATGTAATGTTTACTTAATGAAATAAACCCTAAGAGCTTCTGGTTCTCATATTCACTCTTATTTCAACAAAATCTATTCGTTTGGTCTCCATCTTTGGATTTATATAGCCTTCTTTAACAACGTGGTCAAAAATACCAAAGATTACCTCATTCACATTAGTAACGAGCTCTAAAAGCTTGAACTATCGCTAAAAACAACACTATCTTAGCTGCTTTTGAATCATTAATACAGAGGTCTTATTCTGAGGAGCTCCCTACGTCCACCTCAAACAGTGAGCACAATCACAAGGAGCTGAGAGTTTCTGGGGCTTAAAATTCCATTAGATGCCACTGGAAAGAAAATTCAACAAAGTACATCTGGCAAGTCCACATCAACCCCGTCCAGAGAATGCGAAGAAAGGAGGCTATAGTCCTGCCATAGAGTGATTGAGACTTTCGGTCATCTTTTTGAAAGGGACTGAAGTTTTCGGTTATCTACCAAAAACCTGTCTGTGTGTCTCTGATCTTCATTTTTGCTTGCCGTCTTAATGTCACCGAATATTAAATGATTAATACTCTGAGAAAAGTGCTCACTTACTTGACCTATATTTCAAAATATTACATTTCAATCAGGCCAATGCAATCTTAATAGTTTGACATGTAAAAAACGAATGGAATAGTAATATTCATATATTTTTTTTTGTTTTAAATGTTTCAAAAATAAAATTCTGAACACTAGATTAAACCAATGTTTTTCATTTGTGATATTTATTTTGATATACTGATGCTCATCATTGTTGTTATTATCTAAGGTGATTAATCTTTAATAATCCTTGGAAATGGTAATATTTCCATTATTATTTTTGTTTCATTTTTTAGACACATTTAATATACCCGGTTGAAAAAAAAATACCCCATCAATGGGTGTGAGGGCGGTAGGCTGCTGAACGAAATAATTACATCACCATCCAGGAAAGACGAATATGTTGGTAGTAGGTTAAATATTAATGCATCTGTTTAAGAATACACAAAGCATTAGTATGACGATAATATTTTGCTGATATTTTAAAGCCTTAATGAATGATACTGAGGGGAAAATTGGCTGTACTAGAGCAATAATATTTATTGTAGGCATTATCAAGTTTTACGTTCTAGGTTGTAATTATAATATAAAAACAAAGAGCACACTGGTGCTTATTTTTCATGTTATTTAGCCCTACCCAATCTCCACCGGTTTAATGTATCTCTTGCCATACTACTTTAAAAACAATGTAAGGAAATGTAAATTACTTTGAAACCAAAATTGTAAAAGCCAAAGTATTAATTAGATGTTTATTTATTAATGTTCACAATGATCTTATGTTTTAAAAAGAATATAAATATTAATAGTTTCCATATCGATGTTAGTAGAATGTATTGTCGGTCGGTCTCTAACTCTTACAAGATTAGCTTTAAATGTATGCACAATCTAATACAGCTCTATGCACCATTTACTTGTTTGTTTATGACAATATAATCGTTTTATTTAATAAAATATATTTTTGTCTTATTGCACTCATTTCCCGTAGGGAACTTGACTTGCTTCGTGGGACAGTCACCTCCCTTTTGAAGAGATGCCTGAAAGAAACACTGGCAGAGAGTAGCAAGAATAACTTGATTTTATAAATAATTTTATTTTAGCTATAGCATTTCATGAATTCTTTGACATCCTGTTATCCTGTTTTTTTGGGGAAATCTAACTTTCGCAAAAAACACTTAAGTTATTAACTTGTCTCTATTTCTTGTCCTCTTTGCATCTGTCCCGTCTGTAGTGCAATTGTCTTGGCCAAAATTTTATTGTCCTACTATATTTGTTCTTATTTCAATCTGTCACATACTTTGTTTCACTATTTTCTTTTTTATTTAAAGAACGTGTATATAAATGATATTCAAGGGAAACAATCGATTTCACTTTCTTAATTTTTTTATTGATGTCGTTAAGGAGTTGTATGAGACATTTTTATTATTTCTTTCATAAAATAATAGTTTTTTTTTAACGCTTTATACATATGTTGCAAATATATTCAAATATTTATAATAGCATTATTTTTTTCAATATTCAATATTTTGGAGATAAAAACTTTAAACCTACATTTTAAAAAGACATAGATGTACTATTCATTATGCTTAATCAATGATGTATCCAATTTCTTTCCTTAATTTAAGTAGATAATTTGTTCTATTGAGAGCCGTAGTCTACATGAATTCGCTCCCTAAATCTAGGGACATAAGACAAATGTAATTCATTCGGTTATGATATAACACAAAACATTATAATAAAATGTCATTTTCCATCTATGCAAAGCACTAATAACATAAGTACAACGTTTTTACAGAATTTTTTCCATGGGGAGAAGCATTGCAGAATTTGTTTGTGTAAAGTGGCAAATATTCAGATAAAAATGTTTGGGACGTCATAATATTTAATATAGTTCAAGGGCGTGAAAAAAAAAGTGTGCATTGACGTATCAGGAGAGGGGGTAGCAATGGCATTTATGAATGTGCGATACATGAGTTCAAGTTTTGTCAAGTAGCTTTAGTACATGAGAAGTTCACGCATTGCCGTCCCCCAAGTTTTCGCGGGCAGTAACTAGTCACAAGAAATGAATCTAACTTTTAATGTTAACAATTACTATTAGAATGTGCTAGGCTGATCGTAACGCCAATGATTCTTTCAAACGAGCAAAGTTATGTTCTAGTATTTTACTGAAATCTAATACATTTAAAAGCGCAAAAAAAAATGTATGTATCCCCTTTTATTTTAGTAAAAGTTCCAGTATTAGTATTATAATTGCTAATACTTTTAAAGTAAAAACTATGGAACAATATTAATCCTTTTATAAGCGATTGATAGCCATGAAATCACATTTATCGGGAAAACAAAACAATCAGTTTTTTTTTATTTCGTTACTGCGTATATAATATTTATTTATATTAACATACGTCATATTGCCTAATTTGGCCAAAGCTCCGAATTTCTTTGATTAAATAACCGCACGTAACATAACTGTGATTGTATTCTCCCCTTCTTAAACCTAAAAGTGACCTCTTTTTATAGCCATTTTCATTGTTTCTATAGAATAGTAGTTACTATCCTAGTGCCTCATTTGTTTTTACTTAGTTTACATGTTTTAATAATTGTAAAGCGCTTAGAGCTTTATGATAAGCGCTATATAAAAATGCCTAAATAAATAAATAAATAAATAAATAAATAATATTTCGAAATTAAATTTAAATTAATGTGTTCTCAATAACTACTCATATGACGTCCTTTTGCCTAATTTGGCCAAAGCTCCGAATTTCTTTGATTAAATAACCGCACGTAACATAACTGTGATTGTATTCTCCCCTTCTTAAACCTAAAATTAATACATATAAAAGTTTGCTTTTTAAATATATTTATATAACAAAGAATGTCTGCGTGTATGTATGTCCTTTATGAGCTTCTATATCATTCATGGAATTGCAATAACATTGTGTTTATTTCTTGTCCAGAAGCTCTCGCATTTTTCAGAGTCATTACAATCATTTTAAGATATTTGGTTTTGGTTCGTTGGCCATTAATTTTGTTTCCTTATAAGAGATATATCAATACAATTTTCGAATGCGCTCCTATACAATTTATCCGTTGCGATAAAACTTTGTTGAGTTTTTGCGCGCATGACCGCAAACGTTTCTTAATTATTGCAACGATTTTAAATTATTTCCTTCCAAGCCTGTAGCCGTAATTTTTTTCTTTATTATATGAGCTTTATAGATATACTTTCAAAGAGAGCTAATTCATGGGTAGATGAAAATTTTAATCATATACAAATAGCAACATTAAATTGTGTCTGGACATTATTAGTAGGGTTCTGATTTGTACAACCATTCTACAATATTCATTTTGTGGGCAGAGACCCTACATTATTATTATTTTAAAATATCATTTATATTAACATACGTTTTGATTTATTCCTATGCCATTCATCCGTTGTCATTCAACTTTGGTGAAGCTATGTGCGCCTGCATTCAAATGTTTCTAAAGTAGAACAAATATTTTACTTTACTTAGTTTAGGGCATGGGGACCCACAATTTTCTAATAAGAGCAATAAGATTATATAGTTTCAAAAATAACTATTGGATGGGTGGATGGAATGTAATCAAATACAAAGAACGACATTTCACTTTGTACCTTACATAGTAAGTAGGTTAGACTTAGTAACACCATAGAACAATATAAAGTTTCAGAGCAGGGGGTTCCTAAATTCGTCATTATGTACTTTAAAAGAGTTACACATTTTTGTTTCAATACTTTCAAACAGGCCATTGCATTGGTTGGTCGAATAAAATCAAATACAAATAACGATATTTCAGGTTATTTGTAAAATAATAACGACGTGCCTGTATTAGAACAACCATTTTACAGTAGTCCGTTTCGGGCAGTGGGGCTAAATTTGGTTGTTTTTCTAATGTGAATTTTATAAATATTATTTTTAACAGAACCATTGATTGGATTTATAAAATATAATCACAATACAAAAAATGGAAAATCCATTTTGTGTGTGACGTAATTAATAGATTTTAAAATGAGTTCATCCATTTGACAATATTCCGTTTAGTGCCGGGGGCTCTAAATTCTTATATTTTTTTTTTTTGAGCTCGACTATTTAAATATAATTCACGCGTGTGTTCCTAGACGATTCATCCGATTGCGTACAAACTGTGTTAAGTCGTTGTGCACTTGTCTACAAAGGTTTCTAAACTTTTACAATCATTTTACTATATTCCTTTTGGGGCCGGTGCAGTAAATATTTTTATTGTATATCAGTTAAATAAATTCTAACAAATCTAATGCATGTGTGGATCAATGACCAGAAGTGAGTGAGCTAAATTTTGAAAATCCTCGCTTCTCATATGTACAGCTGCATGTGGCCTGCTCACTTCTCATATGTACAGCTCCATGTGGCCTGCTCACTTCTCATATGTACAGCTCCATGTGGCCTGCTCACTTCTCATATGTACAGCTCCATGTGGCCTGCTCACTTCTCATATGTACAGCTGCATGTCGCCTGCTCACTTCTCATATGTACAGCTGCATGTCGCCTGCTCACTTCTCATATGTACAGCTGCATGTGGCCTGCTCACTTCTCATATGTACAGCTTCATGTGGCCTGCTCACTTCTCATATGTACAGCTCCATGTGGCCTGCTCACTTCTCATATGTACAGCTGCATGTAGCCTGCTCACTTCTCATATGTACAGCTTCATGTGGCCTGCTCACTTCTCATATGTACAGCTGCATGTGGCCTGCTCACTTCTCATATGTACAGCTCCATGTGGCCTGCTCACTTCTCATATGTACAGCTCCATGTGGCCTGCTCACTTCTCATATGTACAGCTTCATGTGGCCTGCTCACTTCTCATATGTACAGCTGCATGTGGCCTGCTCACTTCTCATATGTACAGCTGCATGTGGCCTGCTCACTTCTCATATGTACAGCTCCATGTGGCCTGCTCACTTCTCATATGTACAGCTCCATGTGGCGTGCTCACTTCTCATATGTACAGCTACATGTGGCCTGCTCACTTCTCATATGTACAGCTCCATGTGGCGTGCTCACGCTTCGAAAATACTTCTTATTTTTTAGTGTACGCACCAGACATACCATAATGTATTTATATTTATTTATAAACGTTAATAAAAAATAAAAATAAACGCATATTATTTCTTTGAGTTACAACGCAACGCATGTCGGTTCTCCGCAGTTAAAGTAAGGGAGACAAATGTGACATGGGGAAGTAGGAGAAAGGGTTTTTAAATGAGAATGGTTGGCTTCCTTGTTGTTCATTGCGAGCCCTAATTTTTGGGATGAATGTCAAGTGCAATATACTTCAAAAAACAAAAATGACAATTAAAGCTGTACTGTTTCTTTTCTATAATATATATTGCCCTTAAATTCAAAATTTTGTAGTTTCTTAAAATTACTTATGATATAAAAATAAAATTAAAAACAATTGTAGAGGTCATTAAATATATTGTTTTTTTAAATGTTATTTAAAACATACATATTTATTACAAAAACAAAATGGACAACTTTAGCATGATACTCATTTTATGTAATATATTTTTTTTTTTTAAATTGAAAGCAATTGTTTCCCTTGAAAAAAAAAAAAAATTCATGCTTTAAAAAAAACTCATTAATACTGAAAGAT
>CAXITT010001208.1:10260-31036 GCA_964033795.1 Lymnaea stagnalis | reverse complement strand
TTTTTGAAAAAAATTGAACTAAGACCAAGGACACTCAGAAAGTTCGGCTAAGAGCCTTACTCAGACGACAGGACATATGATTATAAGACACGATATAGAGACACGTTTTTAACTTAAATTATCGCCATTGTTTTTCGAAAAGTTTAATTTTACAAAACCAAGAATACAGACGTGAAAATAAATTATGAATTAAAACTCTTTAAAATAATATTATTTGAAATTTCTTTATTTTATAAAGCCCTACTTTAATCTAAATAAACTCATGGCTCTTAAACTTGTAGACACAGTGCATGACTAGGGGCTCCCCTTTTATTTGGATTAAGAAACCCTTATGTTCAGTGACACTTTCTCAAATGTCTACAATACCTCTGAAACCGAATTGTTTTAATATCCCAAAGGAAACACATCCACAATACAATACCTCTGACATAACCTTGTTTTCATGTGCCGAAAAAAACACATCAGCTATACAGGAAACAACATGAATTGTCAATTTAACTTTAAGTAACGAAACCTAATTCAATTTTTTTGTAAATATACTATTTAATGTGACATTTAATATACAAATAAAAAAAATGAATTTCTTATGAAACATGATATGAAACACCCCAAAAGGTATGATATGTAATAAAGATGGCTGTCACAAAAATAGGACTATTGAATGAAAATATGCTTAACACAAGTTAGATTCGGTACAGGCCATTCTAACTTATGCTTTAAGCAAGACGCTGCACATCTCTATAGTGGATTCTTGAACAAGTTTCTTCTCTTCTACTTAATGAAGAAATTTAAATACATTAAAATGAGCATACGCCCATTAATTAAACACGAAAAAAAAATATATTCACATTTTTTTTACGAAAAAAAAATTTCAACTTGATTATCTCAAAATGTTTACTTTGTGACTTAAGAACTTTTTAAACTAAGGTCTTCTTACAATTGTAAGCAGTCACATATATTCACAAATTTTTTTTACGAAAAAAAATTTTCAACTTGATTATCTCAAAATGTTTACTTTGTGACTTAAGAACTTTTTAAACTAAGGTCTTCATAGAATTGTAAGCAGATATGATAATGATAATTATGACTGAGTACCTTTATTTTACTTGTGTCCATGCCATTTTAGCATAGGGGGAAACGATTCTTTTTAAGATACTGGACACGCCACAACTCCGCAAACGCAAGTTCGACCATGCAAAAACACTTCTGAGAGAGTTACATTGGCTGCCGGTGCGTGCTCGCATAGAGTACACAATCGCAACTTTGTGCTACCGCTGCTTACATGACCTGGCGCCGTCCTATCTGAAAGAGCTGCTTATGTACCCACTTGAGAGCTCCACTAATNTAATATATTTTAAAAATAATTCATTCAATATTTCATTAGTTACAACTTTTGTCACAGTTCGTAGTAATAGTGGCTTATTCAGTATCTTCAATAGAATCGTTTTTTTTTTCCTTATGCTAAAATAGCATGGACACAAGCGCTTTAAAATTATCAGTCATCATCAGCATCATGACTACTTAAAATCATTGCTAAAGAGACTTAAGTCAACAATTACACATTTTGAGATAATCAAGTTGAAATATTATTTTCATCTATAACATGTGAATAATTTTATTTGTCTTGTTTAATTAATAGACACATTTACATTTTAAAGTGTTCGAATTTCTGCATTATACTTTGTAAAGCCGGAAAAGCAATGATCACAGTTTAAATACATTTTGACAAAAATGTGACTTAAATACATCTAGCACAAGGGTCTAATTATATAGCAATAATAAGAAAAAATTCAAAATACAGTAACCTTAAATGATGCGGTCTTTAAGACTTTCCTAGTTAGAATCAGAGTAAAATAAAGGTCACATTTTTTAATTGAACGATCTTCTACACTTTCGTCCTTATACTTCTTCTTTTTCCTTGAGGGACTGTGTAGAAGAAGTGTACATCCTTACAATTTCTGGTGGTAGACTATTCAATATCGCACTCCTTCCTGCAAATACTAAAGTAAATAAAAGTACTACTAATTTGTGAACTACTCTTCACTGACAAACGTGTCACTATGTGTAACATAGCAAATTGAAGAAGGACATTGCAAACCAAATATATCGAAACAGAAAACCTAAAAAAATTAAAATGTTCGCCTTGTGTCACTAGCACCGCCTCTTATTAGTTGATCAAGATTGTCATACAGCACAGGGACGTTTATAGGATGTGTGTGCTTACATAGTAATCTACTTTAGGTAGTTAATCTTACTTGACAGTATCAGAGTCACTTGGTCAGTATCAGAGTCACTTGGTCAGTATCAGAGTCACTTGGTCTGTATCACAGTCACTTGGTCAGTATCAGAGGCACTTGGTCAGTATCAGAGTCACTTGATCAGTATAAGTGCCACTTGGTCAGTATCATAGTTTTGGTCAATATCAGAGTATATGGTCCGCATCATAGTAATTGGTCAGTATCAGAGTAATTGGTCAGTATCATTTAGCAAAAGGGTTTTTAAAGGGTCGGGACATTTTCTTTCGTAGACTCATAGCGGAAAGAGACTTTTTAGAATCTCTTTCAAGACCCTCGCTTTCAAGCCTTCAGATGTTTCGTACGATCTGTTTGTCTATCGCTTCATTTGAGAAGAGTTTTTTAAAACGAAGACTTGTCAAGATCTTTTTACGATACACCAAGGACAGCTAAGGCCTTTTGATCTGACTCCGCTATCAATTAAAAGTGATTGAGTTAAGGATATTGATTTTGAAAAGTCATTTACACGTTGCATTTTGAAGAACATGTAAAGCAACATTTAAGGACAATGAATGCATTACTAGTATAACTATAGCTTAACGTTGTTTCCGTTCTTTAATATATCTACCTCTCGACCTTTAATTACTTTGATTTTTTCCTCTCATTGTAATGATATGTACTTATTTGTTAACAAAAAAGAAATCCAGTTTAGAAGTGGTGGGGGAGGGGGGAGACCATGATTTTTCCGCATCGGGTTACATCAACCCTAACTACGCCACTACAATTGATCAAGCAATAACAAAGAGATTTGAGTTTGCGTATTGTCCTTTTTGGTGAATGACGAAAGACATAGGTTGAAACATAGATTTATAGATATATATTTCGCCAGCAAATCATAAACAAGACGGGTCAAATAC
The DNA here is from genome assembly GCA_964033795.1 of Lymnaea stagnalis. Lineage (NCBI taxonomy): Eukaryota > Metazoa > Mollusca > Gastropoda > Lymnaeidae > Lymnaea > Lymnaea stagnalis. The sequence continues at coordinate 27,885 of CAXITT010001208.1, read as the reverse complement.
CACGCAGGATATTTATATGTACGCCAGAGTGTGGTTCAATAATGCGGTCACTAGCGCGTAAAATATGATTACCGATAACTACACTAAAATATATATATATCTATTTTTTTTTAATAACGCAATTGCATTCGGTGAGTAATTTTTTTTTTTTTCGGAAATGAAATCGTCTCAATTTAAGTATTGTTAAAAAAATATTCGGTTTAAAGTGGTTGGGACATGAGAATATTAATATAGTTCATGGGCGTGAAATAAAAGGTTTTCAGTAAGGTATCAATCATGGGTGAAGGAGTGTAGCAAAAATTGGGATTCTTAAATGTGCGTTACTTGAGTTCATGTTTTGTCAAGTAACTTTACTAGATGGGAAGTTCACGCACTACTGACGCGCTGTTTGGCGGGCTGCATCTAGTTCGAGATATTGTATCCCTAGATGCAGGGACCGAGGCAAAGTGGACTTCATGCTTGTCACATTTCTCCACTTGTACTAGTCGAGGTAATGAAACAATGGTTAAACATATTTCATGTAAGATATATTTCTTTTAATGTTGTTAATCTAACGTTTTTATTTATATAAAATAGAGATACAAATTCATGTTAATACCAATTAACAGACTACATGCACAAGAACTATTTGAAAATATAAAAAATATATTTTTCTTGTACACAAAAAAATCGCTTTAAAACATCCATTTTGATATCGAGTTAATCACGTAGTATAAGAAAGCGATTGTTTCCCTTGTAAAAAAAAAAAATTAGCTTTAAACCTTCATTAAAAAAAAAATGAGGGAAAAATAGAACAATGTAATTTAAAGCTTGAATTAAGAACCTGGAAAATAAGACAAGTATATTTCGGCTAAGAGTCTTTCTAAGCAGACAGTTGAAAATAGGACAAAATAAAGGAGATGAGTTCAACACGTAAGTAATCTCCGTAACTAATTCCGAAAGTAGAATTTTAAAAAACCAAGATCACTGAAATGAAAACAAAAATGAAATATTAAACATAAAAAAAAAATAATATTATTTATACTGTCATTTTTTTTTTATGAACCCTCTTTCTCGATAACAATAAATTAATAGCTTTTTAACCTTTAGAGTAAGTGCATGACTAGGGGCTCCCCTTATATATTGATTGACATTCTAAGCTCAATGACTCAAATGGTTAGGAAGCCTATGGTGTCACTAGCTCCCGTATATTCACTGACACTTGCTTAAATGTCTTCATTTCACTGGCACCACTTTGTTTAAGGTGACAAAGGAAATCACCAACATTTCAATGAACTATAAAAATTCCTCAATTTAGTTTGAAGTTATGATACCTAATTTATTATTTAAATATACTATCCAATGTGATATTTAATATCTAAAAATTACTTATGAAATATTATATGAAACACCCTAAATGATGTGCTATGAAATATAGATGGCTGTCCTATAAATATAACTATATGCTAAACACATGGCTGACAAAATACAAATAATTCTAACGTATGATTCAAGCAAGACGCTAAATATCTTTATAATTTAGTCTTGGATCGGTCACTTCTATTCTACTTAAGAGACTTTTCTATCGACAAGGATTTTACCTGGATTTTTCTCACGTCTCGCCGTCACTCTGTGTTGGCATCCGTTCACTGTCAACATGGCCAACCTCTTGTAATGATGTATCTCAACTAGCCTTAAATAAATGCTCACTTTTGCTAAAATATTTAAGGAAATCAACTACACTATGTGAAATCTGCAGAGCTGGACCTAACTACTTACTTTAGTTTTCCAAATATAACTTAATATCTACTTAACATACCAAACAGCCACACCAAACAAACTTAAAAAAAGCTTTTATAAAAGACACCGTGGATCACTGTGGCACAAACTGGTACAAGCGACGTCTAAGTCATAGTCTAAACACACAGGAAAGATGATTCTTGTAAGGACGGCAGTTGGTTGTCAGTAAAGTAACCTTCATTTGGTGACACTCGTCCCCGCCCCCTAAATCCTATCGATGACACCTTCCAATTGCATTGGCTCACATTGAATGTAATTGAATTATGCCATCACCCTACGAAAAACTGATTCCTCAAATCGTTCTAACGCGTGTCAAAGACCATGCATGCATACTTACATTCATACATTTCCCTCCAATTGTGACAATAGTTGCAGAGAATCGACTTTGGTCGCCTTCCTACTCTCCCACCATAGTTAGATCAGTTGAGGGTACTTTGGCCATGACGTCAGAGTGACACCTAGCATCCCCCACCGTCTTTCACTTAAAAAAATAATCTTATTACAACGTTACACTTATTCACATCTTCCGAAGCAGACGGAGATATAAACATAATCTTATTACAATGTGTCATTTATTACCATCTCACAAAGCAGATTGAGATACAAATAAAATCTCAGTACAATATGTCACTTATTCATAAACTACCGATGCAGATGGAGATAAAAATACTTGTTACATAATAGTATGTAGGATAACAGTAGTTTAGACATAAATATATTAAGACACGTACATTGCTAGTATCTATAGAACATCACAATTAACTGATGTTCTTAGAAAGTGATTCATTTAGATTCAGATAATAAAGATACAGAGTTCTACAAGAACTAACAAAAAACAAACTCCTTAGTAAAATTAGGAAAAAAAATATGTTCAGAAAAAAAAAAAATTGATGCAACTGCTTATTCTAAATATACATTCGTTTTTGGATGTTTTTGTTTCTCTATCTCATTCTCTCTCTCTCTCTTTCTCTATTTTTATCTCCCTCTAAATATCTTCCTCTCTCTCTATCCCCCACATTCTTTTTTTTTTTGTATCCATTTCTAAATCTCTCTCTTTCTATGCATGTATCTCTCACTGCCCCTTTTTCTCTTATTCTAAATATACATTCGTTTTTGGATGTTTTTGTTTCTCTATCTCATTCTCTCTCTCTCTCTTTCTCTATTTTTATCTCCCTCTAAATATCTTCCTCTCTCGCTATCCCCCTCATTCTTTTTTTTTTTTGTATCCATTTCTAAATCTCTCTCTTTCTATGCATGTATCTCTCACTGCCCCTTTTTCCGTCTCTTTATTCATGTCAATCTCTGTAATTCTAAAGATCCTTTTCTACTCTTTTTAAAAAGCTAAATCCTTAATTTTGTTCTCTATCTATCGCCCTCACTTACTCTCTTTCGGTCTATTTCTCGACATCAGCCTTTCTATGTCTCTCTGTCTATTTCTCTACATCAACCTTTCAATGTATTTTTATCTGTCTATTTCTATATATAAACCTTTCTATGTCTCTCTCCACCGTCTATTTCTCTACATAAGCCTTTCTATGTCTCTCTTTTTGTCTATTTTTCTACATCAGTCTTTCTATGTATCTATATAGGTTTATTTCTTTACATCAGCATTTCTATGTCTCTCAATCTGTCAAGTTCCCTACAAGGGCCTTGCTATAGGTATTGTTGTATAATATATGTAGGTATTGTTGTATAAAAGGCTTAGGTATTTGTGTATACCGAATATTCCGGGCGTATTCTGCATTATATCAGTAACTAGAAAATTCCGCAATGTACTATTCTTTTCTAAAGCCTTCGACTCAACCAAAGCAGGTGATTGCTTAATTTGTGGTAAACAAGATAAAGTGGGATTAAGCCACGCCCCATATGAACACAGAGTCTGTTAGAGATCGCAGAACGGGGGAAATATAGCGCTTAGAGTTGTATAGTAAGCGCTATACAAAAATGTCTAAATAAATAAATATGACGTAAACACGTCCTGCATAAAAATGCCTCTACATGTTATAAAGTTGATACATTTATTAGCTTTAAACCTTCTTCTAAAATTAAATGAAAAATAGAAAACATAATAAAACGTCATCTTATCATACTGTTTTAGTGTGGCAAAATAAACACAACAACAATACAATAACAATCTCACCATAATATTTTAATGTGCCCAAGTAAACACAGCAACAATACAATACAATCGCTATCTCATCATCTGTGTATTTAAGTTATTGTTTTATGATTTTAAATGAGTAATAAATATAGGTATATATATAATCAAAGTATGTAACTGTAATTTACACTAACTGTAAATAGAATGTTTCTGTACACAATATAACTTTTTTTAGTTTTGTTAAAATTATTTTTTTCTAATATTTTTTTATGTACATAATACAATATTCTTTGTTAAATCATTATTTTAAAAAAAAAGATTGCAATGACTGTTAGATCTGCATTAATTAAAATATTAATTAAAATATTAATTAAATACTGATTACTGTTTCTGTTATTCCAATTTATTGTTCAGTTTTAAATTTTTTTAAAGAGCAAATCAGGAGATTCCTTTTTCAAGGGAAACAATACCTTTCCTTGAAAAAAAAACAACTTATGACTTAAAATTGAGTGTAATGTGTAAGATGTTTATTTTATTTTTGTTATGAATGTGTATTTTTTAAAAATATTTCAATAAGTGTATATCATTTAGTCCTTAAAATAAATAAAAATTAATTTAACTTTTATATCATAAGTGTTTTTACGAAACTACAAAATTTCAAATTTAAGTGAAATTTATTGATAACAAAGTATGCTTACTACCGTTTATTAGGTTGTACACCAGCAGATTGCATTTATCAAGTGGTAGTCCACATGATATCGATCCTTACCTTTAAGGATACCATGGCAATAAACAGCATGGAAGGCCAACAATTTCAACTCACACGCATGAAACATTAGTCCGTTATTTTTCACAATTATCACCAGGAAAAAACATATTAAATTATATATAAAAATACTACCGAAAATGTCTCGAATTCGATCCCGACACTGTCTACCCTTACCCTCAAAACCAATACACGTATACACACTAATTTCCATATTTATTTTTATTTTTTTATATTTAACTAGTGTCCGTCACACCATGGCGATGATTTGGATTTGGCAAGACGAGTCTGAGATTATTCTTCTAGAAGTATGCATTCCAACGTTAAATCGCCCCTCTCATCGCCGCTGGACAGCCCTGTGAATGATACAGCTTGACATCTTGGGCGTCAAAAGTGTTGTGGGAATGGTTCAATGTACCAATGGAATCTACCAACGAGAGTTTCCATTCTTTTGGGTGAGTAGCTGGTTAAATAGGGTGCTGGCTCAATGAGTAGCTGGTTAAATGGGGTGCTGGTTAAATGTTTAGCTGGTTAAATGTTTAGCTGGTTAAATGTGAAGCGGGTTAAATGGGGTGCTGGTTAAATGTTTAGCTGGTTAATTGGGGTGCTGGATAAATGTTTAGCTGGTTAAATGGGGTGCTTGTTAAATGTTTAGCTGGTTAAATGTTTAGCTGGTTAAATGGGGTGCTGGTTAAATGTTTAGCTGGTTAAATATTTAGCTGGTTAAATGGGGTGCTGGTTAAATGTTTAGCTGGTTAAATGGGGTGCTGGTTAATCGAATAGCTGATTTGATGGAGTGCTTTTTTAATGAGTTTCTTGTCAAAAGAATTGCTGCTTAGATAACGTGGTGATTAGACGGCGAGCTGGTTAGATGAGTGCTGGTTAGTTGATTTGCTGGTTAGATGTGTTGCTGTTTGGATGTAGTGCTGTTTAGAGGGGTGCTGTTTAGATGGGGTGCTGGTTAGATTGGTTACTGGTTACATTCTGAAAAAATACCACTGAATCCCATTTTTGCACATCAACTAGTTTGGCGCCATGGGTACAGTTTTCTCACTCTCTCCTTTTGTTGAAGACATTATAAGATTCACTGTCAACCCCAGGAGTATTGATAACTATTGTAAGTTGATTTAATCAAAATAATTATATTCTAGTATTTTACAATGTTAAGCAAAACATAGTTAGAAGTGATCACTTAACCATGTTTGCTAATAAATAATGTATACATTGTTTTATTAATGTGGTTCAGTGATCAGAAAACTCATCAGTCAAAAGTGCTTCAGGACGAAAACATTTTTTTGTTTGTTTCAGAGCCAGAATTCATTTCAATAACTCTTCAAAACCCATGATTTTTAGAATCAAAACCGATTTGTGGCCAACTGGCCTAGTTGCAATCATCTCGATAAAGAGTTGATGTGGCTTGGGAGCCGTGATTTTCCGACCACTGGTGTATTATATATTGAAATAGTGTCATTAACTAGTGTGTAAGTGTTTGTGTCTGTAAAACATCACTCAACTGAAAGATATGTCAGGGTTACAGTCAAGCTATATGCTCGTAGCCAATATATATGATATCGATGTGTTTTGAAGTACTGTTCAATGGTCCTATGGTTCCGTTGGTTACAGAAAATAGTCTGTATCTTTATTATGAACCTTCTAGTTTGACGTAATAGTATTATTATATCAGTCAAAGATGGATGAAGACAAAGACCTCATGGCAGAAGCATGAGATAATGTTGAGCCAGGGGCCAAGTAGCGGACACCATTAGAACAAGTAGATACATGAGGTAAGAGGAAGACACCATGAAAACCTAAAGAGACATGAAAAAAGTGGCAGACCGCATAATAACATGTTGTTCTTGTGATGTCTGCTTCTTACCTCACGTCTCATTAGGTTATCTTGCTGTCACAAATTGGCTCATGTCACCACATTTTCTCATTATGTCTGCCCACTGGCTCATGTCTGAATGCGTTCTCATGCTTTTTGTCACTTGGCTCATGTCTCAACATGTAGTCATCACGTTGCAAATCGGCTCAGGTCTCTACATGTTCTTATACTATCTGCAATGCATTGTATGTCCAATTTGTTTTTATTCAGTCTGCAACTTATTTCATGTCTCTACACATTCACATTTTCTCTGCCTCTGGGAAGTGGTTTCTTGTTTTAGTCTTAGCTCTAAGGCGGGCAATGTTGAATAATTTGCCGTCATCTCTAGTGTGGATGTATATCCCCATCGCTGTTGTTATTAATTGCATACTGGAGTAGGATGGAGAAAAAGATTGCAAATAAAGTAGAAGCCAGCACGCAACCTTGCTTAACTCCACTATTCACTGGAAAAGCTTCTGAGGCACACCGTTATAGCACACTGTCCCCGGCATGTTTTCGTGGAACTGCTTGATGATGTTAAGAAGTCGCGTAGGGCAGCCTATCTTTTTGAGGATCTGAAACAGGCCGCTTCTGCTGACAAGATCAAAAGCCTTAGTGAGGTAGACAAACGCAATGTATAAAGGCATATGTTGCTCCCTGCACTTCTCCTGCAGTTGGCGCAGAGAAAAGATCATGTCTATGGTTGACCTACCGGTTCGAAAATCACATTGCTATTTTGGGAGTACACGCGATGCTAGGGTCTTCAGGAGTGTTAATGCAACTCAGGAGAAAGCCTTTCCAACTATGCTGAGGAGGGAGATTCCACGATAGTTGTTGCAGTCACTCTTGTCTCCTTTATATTTGTACAATGTAGCAATGTTTGCATCTTTCAATTCTTGTGGTAGCTGTCCCTGTTCCCAACACAGAGTAAGGAGATCGTGCAAGGGTTGTAATAGTACTCCCTTTCCACATTTGAGAGCTTCTGGTGGGATACCATCATTGCCCGGGGCTATCCCACTGGCGAGACAATCGATGGATCTACGTAGCTCTTCTATTGCGGGTAGGGTATTTAGCTCCTCCATGACCGGTAAATCTGGGATATCTTCCAGGGCAGCGTTTGAGACTTTGCGTATATTTCCAAGTAGTGTTTTATCCACCACTTAAGTTGTTTGTCTCGATCAGTAATAGTTTCTTCTACTTCGGACATTAAGGGCGCAGTCTTGGAGATCAGAGGGCCTTTTGCTTGCTTTATATTCTCGTACATTGACTTTGCATCACCTCTATCAGCAGCTGATTGTATGCTGGAGCTTAGATTGAGCCAGTATGCGTTAGCGTAGTGGCGCGCTGCCTGATGTGCATTTGTCTTGGCGCTTTTAAGTGATTTTAGAGTTGCTGGGCAAGGTCTGTCTATTTAAGCTTAGAGGGCCTTTCTTTTTGCATCATATCACATATTATTTTATAGCATTAGTTTCCTCTCCATCTTGTTCGGGAGATTTAAACAAGTGATACATAAAATAATAAGACGATTTTGAAGTGGGGAAAAAGAGAGGCAGAGGAGGTGCTAGGTGTCACAGGTGACCGTGACCGTTACGTAATGGTCAAAGTACTCTCTACAGTCTACCTATCGTAGAGGGGGGGGATTTGGAAGGTCATGACTTTTGGTCATATGTGGTTGTTGTCATAAGGAGGTAGATGTATAAATGTAAGTATTTATGGTGGTATTTGACTCGCAATAGAATGCCTTGAAGCGTAAATTGATCGTTGCATGATGGCAGACTTTACAGTCTTTAGAAACATTTGCCACTTGGAGACGTCATGGATAGAATACAAAATGAGTAAAACGAAGTTGGGTTAAACCTGAAAAATGAAACGCAACAAAATAGAAGTTTGAGAGGAACGATGATGTATATAAGTGACACAAAATTTACGTATTACCAACTGCAGTCATCGCATGAAACTAATTTCCTGTGTGTTAAGATTTAGAATCTGACCTAGAGTGTAACTTTCTTTGCCACAATAATCCACATGTGCTGGTATGGCGTCTAAATATAGAAAATATATGGTAGTTTATGTTACTAATTCTTATGGTATGTAGACATTTAGTTTATACCTGTAAGACTATGGTATGTAGGTAGCTATGGTTCTGAAGATAGCACAACGCGTAGGTAATTGCCTTATATACCCCATGAAGAGTCAGCCTATTATTTTAGGCTAGATGAGGCTAGATGTTAACAGTGCATGGATGTCAACACAGAGCAATGGTGAGACACAAGTAATGGCCAGTGACAATCCTTGAAAGTCATCTAAATTCCATTGCAAATATAACTTGGTGTATCATGGATGTCATTGCAAATTATTTATGAACATAGTATTTTAAATAGTCTATAATTATATTAACCAGAGAATTATCGAAATCGATCGTATCTTCTAAGGAGGAAACGATTAGATAATATCAAGCGTCCACTCATTTCTACTCTGCCATCGCTATCCCTACTCTTCAGGTCCCAACTCTTCCGTCCTTTACAAAATAGGACAATAGTACAACTCTCCTCTTTCCTTTTATTGATTGCTAAATGGTTATTAAATTATCATTTACTTTTCTGTTATATCAATTCATCTTTCAGTATATATTAGTTTTTTTAAAGCATAAAAGAAATTTTCTTTTTCAAAGGAAACAATTGCTTTCAAATTAAAAAAAAGCAAAAAAAAAAAAAACAACAACATAAAATTGAGTGTTATGCTAGAGTTGTTTATTTTGTCTTTGTAATAAATGTGTTTATTGTTGTAGAAACATTTCAAAAGACAATAAATTTTCTAGCCTCTACAATTGTTTTTAATTTTACTTGTATATCATAAGTATTTTTAACAAAACTATGAAGTTTAAAATTGAAGGCAGACATAATACACAAACTATGTCTAACCAACGTTGGGTTAATACGACCTTTATTTCACAAGTGGTATTGCACTTGAAATCACTCCTCGGCCTTATGGTTCAGATGAAAGTGTGGGTTTTCCCGCCTCATGGCTGGCCAGCGTCTTGAAGATCCCTGTCACAAGTATAGAGGTGCAATGAAAAAAGTCCCGTAAAGGAATTATTGGGAGGGAATATCTCAACTTTGCAGTACATCTGAGAGAACACTGCCAAAAAAAAAAAAATATTTTTTTTAAAAAAAAATTGAACTTGAAATCGATCCCTAATATTACAACTTGCAATGAGTCCAAAACGCTCATTTAATCCCCCCTCCCCTCCCGTATGTCACATGTGCCCCCCCCCCATTCCAACTAACGAGACCCTGACATTCGTTGAATTGAGACTAAAAGAAAGAATACACGTTTATGTTTCAATTCGGGTTTTCAAATAAATCTAAAGACAATATGTTAAAGAAACTCATAAGGGACAAACATACACGCAGATATTCCTTGTTATATAACTATAGTATATAAAAAGCAATCCATTGTATTTTTTATTTTAAATTTGAAGAAAGGGAAAGTGCGGTATAAGTTTTGTTAAAGTGCGGTGATTAAATCAAACAAACTGAGAGCTGTGGCCGAGATAGGCAATATGACGTCATATGAGCAGTTAATAAGAACACATTTATTTTTTATTTTATTTTGCAATTTTAAATACAAACTAAAAACGAAAAAAAAAATTAATAAATTTGTTTGCACTAAAATCAATTGCTTATAAAATGATTAAGATTGTTCCTTAGTTGTTACTTTAAAAGTATTCGCTATGATGAAAATAATACTTAAATTTTAACTAAAATAAAATCAGTTATATAATTGCATTACGCATTTAAATTTATAAGATTTCCGTAAAATTTTAGAGAAAAAACTCAGCTCTTTTTAAAGAATCTTTGGCGTTACGGTCAGCCTAGCCCATTGTAATGTATATCATTGTTAACAGTAAAAGTTAGATACATTTCTTATAATATTTGAAAATACTACACAAAAAATAATCCGAATCCGATTCCTACTTGTAAGTAATCCAACGCCATGCTACTGTCCTCTATCCCGCTGACTGCCCTCTGGCTCTTCCCAATATACATGACTCTCGGTAAAAAAATAGCATTTCTATATCACTGTTTTGTAAGACATCATTTGTTATCCTACCAGTGGATGAAGTATTGTGTAGTGTTTAAAACATGTTTTCTCCTTTAGACTACACATAAGGAAAAGTAATGAACAGAGACACGTCATCAAAGTACCAAGAATAATTCATTGATAAGCATTTTGCTAGAAGTTGATTTCTGACAGCCGTTTATGAATATCCCAATGCAAAGTATAGCCGACAATACGAACTCATTACATTACAGGCTTTTATGTGAAGAAGATGAGCTAATTACATTACATAAGTTATATGAAGTAGATGGGCCAATGCCATTGTATTAGTCATATGAAGTACATGAGTTATTTACATCCATGGCTTCATATAAAATAATGAGAAAATTACATGTAACATTTTTATGTCAAGTAGATGATCTCATTACATTACTGACTTTACATACGTTAATCATTCTTAAACCAAACGAGAAGCTATTTTTGCCACTAAATTATCTCGTTCATTTATGGTTATATAGTGCACTGTTAAACTCTTGCAGTGTCAGGACTGATCTACATTTATGACATAGTTGGCGCAATGGAAAAAAATGACAGTACATTGATCTCCATCTCTGTCACAGTGTGCTACTATGATTAGAAAGAACATGGAAATATAGTCACAAACGGTATTCAAAATTCTGTCAATTTAAAATAATTTTTCATGTATTAAGTAAAAATGTTATCTGAATACATGACAAACAATATTCAAAATGTTAAACTTACCAGTAAATCCTAGTTCTCTGTCGGTCACATATGACAGCCCCAGTACCACAGGCACAGTCATTGCTACAATTAAAACCCTTTTCATCTTGACCACAAGCTGCATAGAGCCGGTCACACAGGTTCAATTGATCAAATGTTTATTCATTGATATCTGTTAAAATAGAAGGATGGATACATTTTTTTGCAACTTAAGTTATTTAAATTTTTAAAAATATTTAAAAATATATATTTAAAACAAAAACATTAATTTGTAGACTGTAACACATGTTAATCTTTTGAACTATTGCTATTTTGTGGATGGCCTTTACTTGAATTATGATCAATCTCTCTCAATCAATAAGTAATAATATTGTCCAATGAATAAATTACATAGTACATTTTTAAATTTTATAACCACATCAATAATAAGCCTTGCTCTGAGGATGTCCTGCAATAATGATTCTGGCTGGCAAAACAATCACACACTTATATAATATTCCATATCACAATTGAATCTCAAAACTTCCATACTTCATTTATCCATACAAGAGAGAATAAAAAGATGTCTGCTCCCTGACAGATAAAATGGTACACTGCCCCAATCTACCAAAGTGTGAGGTCTACCTCCGCACGAGAAAAATGTAGTTCCCACTTTTTCTCGTGATTAAAAAATGGCTACAAAGTTATAATCAAATTACCATGTGTCGCGTGTAGAATTACAGCCAACTTGGTCTATTACATAAACAAATTTAGACATTTTAATGGTTTTTTTTATTTCACATAGAATTTTTTTAAAATTATATTTAATCAACACAGAAAGTTCTGGTATGGTCATGTCAAAAAACAAACCAAAAAACATAAACAAATATTGACTTCTCAGCTCACCAGTCACCTTGGCATGACCAAATTCCTTGAAGACTGTATCCACTTTTACACAAACAATATTCAGTGTTTACCCTTTACAAAAGTACAGATGTCATCAAATTCAGTCTTAAAAAAAATTGTCACTCATATACATCTGTGTTAAATACGCTTCAAACATTTGCAACAGTAGTACTTTGTTATAAATTTTACCAAAGCTTTGCAAATTTCAGCCTTATATTCATTAAATGGATTACAGAAATAGATGACTTTTTTAAAGCCCTTCTCAAACATTAGAATTACATTTCCTGTGGTAAGTGGTTTAGGAAGGAGGGTGGCAAGCAAAAAGTGTGTTCCGCTACAAGGAGTAATTTTTCTCTTATATGGAGGGGTGGAATTTTCATCCAAATGCATATATTATTTTGGTTTTCTTGCTAGTAAGCAGTAGAGAAAATCTTGGCACGAGCTGGTGGCACAAGTCCAAGCTACAACACTGCATGTTGTACAGTTTGATATTAATTCAATTCATTCCTATCTGTTTATTTCATAATTCTTACTTTTGACACAACTTTTTCTGTCAGTCCCCAGAGTGTATCAATAGTTACACTTGCAGTTAAAGTTTCCTGTCAGTCCCCACAGTGCACCAATAGTTACACATGCAGTTCAAGTTTCCTGTCATTCCCAACAGTACACCAATAGTTACACTTGCAGTTGAAGTTTCCTCGTGTGCTCTCACCTATATTCTCACAGTTGTGGGTTTTTGTTGTACATTCATTGATATCTGAGACACAAAAAATTGTTATCATTTAATAATTTAATACTCATATCTTATGGCCATTATAGCTATAACATTATATTTTTCTAGAAAATCAAGATGAGCATAATTGATGTGTTTAATTGGATTTTATTAAATTATATATTATTTTATTATTAAGGAACACAAAACTCCAGATTTAAAAAAAAATAAACAAAAGTGAACTCAAATATATCTATCAGACATACCTTTACACATGTTATTTTTATTCCTGGTCTATCGTTTCCTACCAAGTCAAGAACAGCTGCCTATGTGTTGACACAGTCTTCAACTCAAAAATCACAGTTGATGTCTTCTGTGATATCTAAATAAACAGGTTAAATGTAGGATAACACTGTACATATAATTTATGAATAAAAAACATCTTAATTAAAAGACATGATAAAATATACCTGGGAATTTTCGCTTTTCCCGCAAAATAAAAAAAATAAAAATACAATTCTCCCCTATACTTTTGTGTCTCGACTCAGAGTGTATCCAGTTTTGCATTTACATAAAGCAGAGCAATTTCAAACTGAGCAAGCATGGAGTAAACGCTTCACTGAGCAAGCCTGGGAAAAACCCTTCTCCTTACACAGGGTGGCAGTAGTTTGTTCTGATAGAATTAAACATTTGTTGTTACAATTAATTTGTTTCAGCAAAAATTGTTTTACATATTTAAAAAATATTTTTATTTCCCAAGGGTTTGATTTTTAATATAGCTTTAATTTTATTTGAACTATTCCTCTTTTGCATTTAATTCATTTGAACTATTCCTACTTTGCTTTGAAAACATTTGAACTAATCCAATCTTGCATTAACTTAATTCAAACTATTCCAACGTGGAATTTAATTCATCTAACTATTTCTGAGCTGCATTAAATTCATTTGAACTATGGCCACCTGGCATTGAGTTCATTTGAACTATTTCTGTGTTGCATTTAATTCATTTGAACTATTACTTTTTGAATAAAATTTAGTTGAACTATTTCTTCCTTGCATTTAAATCAATTGAACTATTCCCACCTGGCCTTGAGTTCATTTGAAAAAGTCCTACTTTGAATAACTTTAATTTTAAATAAATCTACCTTGCTGGCAAGATCCATTACAATTTTCAGTTTTTGTTTACATTGACGTGAATATGGGTAACCAACCTCCATGTTAAACACAACTTTTGACATGTGTTTGTTCTATCTGCACACTCATCAATATCTGATCAATACTGATCTGTGGTTTAGAAATTAGAAGAATATATCAATTAATTCAACATCTAAACATGACATGTAAAGAAGAATATGTTGATGTGACATTGTGCCACTTTTTGTAAACTGCATTTTTATTACAAGTTGTATGTGTCTGGGTGCCACAAGGGCTACAGGGTAACTGACCGATGTTAGCTCATCCTCACAGACAAGGATTTTTAATTCAGATTAAAATCATGCGTTTCCAGTGGAGATGCTATTCAGTTAAAACAGGTTTTACCAAAGTAGCATTACATGTGTGTAACTGTAATGACTGCACCCGAACATTCCGCACACTCACGAAGTAAACACATGACCACAACGCAAGTTGTACTTCCTCCAATCACACCACACAGATCACTTCGCATCGTCATTAATGAGAAACGGGCATGGGGCAGTGGCACAAAAAGACACTAGTTGTAAAACTATTTTTTTTTGGTGTAAATATATTCAATCATTATCTGATTTGTTTTTGTATTTAAAATTTGGCCATGGTTGTTGTGAAGCCAGCGAGGCAGCTGGTTTTAAGGTCTTAGGGTGGACACCTATGTGGTAAATCATGACAGTGATGACTATATGTTTTTGTAATGGCAAGACAATCATCATAATTTTTGTACATTTAATTGTCATATAATGTAAGGGTAATAAGGGGAGAGACTGCAATATAATGTGATGATTCTTGTAGAACATTAAATTTACTTATTTGAGAAACTAATAAAGTTTTGGAAATATAACTTCCACTACTACTTGTCACTCCATTATCTCATGTTTACAGCGTCCACTACTTTTATATGTAAATATCTCTGACAGGTTTGAAATGCCAAAATTTTTTGAATTATGAGAACATTGTGTTGTCTGCAAATTTAGAGACATTATTTTTGCAGCTTTTATGTGCTGTGTATACCAAGTTTCTTATGTTGCATATGCCAAGTTTTCCTGAGTTATGATTTGTATCATTTTTTATTCAACATGGATAACTTTCATGTTCGTAATCTCTATCCATGTTCTAGTTAAGATATTACCCAGGACCAATGAATGAAGAACATCTATAAGTGAGACGTATGCTTTGAAATTATGACAGTAAGATACAAAAATATATGGATAGCTGTAACGGACTATGTTTTCACATGAAAACAGAGAGGTAGCATGAGTGAACAGTGAATAGTGTTGTTCATGTTTTTTCCACGGGGAGGGACAATCAATGGATTGTATTTTGAGATGCAAATGTGAACTCCACGTTTTTGGAGAGTAAAATTATGTTTTTGTCAGAGCGGTTTTTTTCCACGCTTTGCTGGTAATAAAGTATGAGTTGACTGAGATAGTGAGAGCTGAGCGCAGAGCAGTAGAGAACGGTGTGATTAGACAGTTGAGCTGAGTTGACAGTAGTGTGAGGACGTGTCTTTCTTAATGATGGAATACTATAGATATATATGTGAAATTACATTCATGCAAGGATTATTTATTAATATTATCAATATAAAGTGTGTTCAATAAAGTACTGTAAGTTTAACCAGGATTCAGTATTCTTATTTGCGTGCCCGGATAATAAGTGGAAGAATGAAGAAGTCTTAGTCGGCATCCTGAAATATCAACATAACATAAGTAACCATACTACTGACATAACCCACAGCATAAGAAATAAGCTCCCACGCCATGTCAGAGTAGATGAGTGTTACAAATGGTGTCAGAATCGGTGTAACGACGATGCGTTACAAATATTGTAAAGAAGTGTCAGAAATGTCTTACAGAACATTGAGTAACAACGATATATTTTAAAATTCGAGCGGAAGAATACAGCGAACGCCATTACGACCTCTATCCAACTCTAATAAGCTCTACCCAACTCTTTCTAACTCTAGCCAACTCTATCCAGTTCTACCCAATTCTACCCAACTCTATTCAACTCTATCTAACTCTATCCAACTCTATCGATTTCTACCAAATTCTATCCAACTCTATACAACTGTATCACACTCTACCTAACTCAACCCAACGCTACCCAATTATACGAAAATCTAATCTACTCTATTCAACTCTTTCCAACTCTACTTAGCTCTACCCAACTGTAGCAAAATCTATCCTACTCTATCGTACTCTACTTAACTATATCAAACTCTATGCAACTCTTTCCAATTGTACCCAACTCTATCCAACTCTATCGAACTCTATCCAATTCTACCCAAGTCTATCAAACTCTATACAACTCTATCGCTTTCTAACTAACTCTACCCAACTACACCTAACTCTGTCCTACTATACCTAACCCTACCCAACTCTTCCCAACTCTAGCCATTTCTATCCAACTGTATCCAATTTAATCCAGCTCTATCCAATTTTATCCAACTCTACCCAACTCTACCCAACTCTACCAAATTCTACGAAAATCTAATCAACTCTATTCAACTCTATCCAACTCTACTTAGCTCTACCAAACTCTACCAAACCCTATTCTACTCTACTTAACTCTATCCAACTCTGCCAAATTCAAAGCAACTCTGTCCAACTCAATCAAACTCTATCCAACCCTACCTAATTCTATAAAGTTTTGTAAAGTTATTTAAACTTTGTAAAGTTTTATAAAGTCCAACTCTACCCAACTCTACCCAACTCTACACAACTCTACTCACCTATATCCAACTCTACTTGCGAACTCTACACAACTCTACCAAACCTACGCATATCTATCAAACTCTATTCAACTCTATCACAATCTACTTAGCTCCACCCAACTCTTATAAACACTAGCCAACTCTTTCCACCTCTATCCAATTCTAACCAACTCTATCCAACGTTGTCTAATTCTACCCAACTTTATACAACTCTATACAACTCTATCCCACTCCATCTAACTCTAAACATCGCTACCCAACTCAACGAAAATCTTTTAACTGTATTCAACTCTAAACAACTCTAACTAGCTCTACCCATCTCTACCAATCTCTTTCCAACTCTATCAAACTCTATCCAACTCTATCAAACTCTACCCAACGCTACCCAACTCTACCCATATCTACTCAACTATATCCAACTCTTCCCAACTCAAGCAAACTCTACTCAACCTTTCTAAACCTACACAAATATATCCAACTCTATCCAACTCTATCCAATTCTACTTAGCTCCACCCAACTCTTTCCAACTCAAGCCAACTCTATTCAACTCTATCCAATTCTAGCCAACTCTATTCAACTCTATCCAACTCTATCTATTTCTACCAAACTCTATCCTAACTCTATCGCACTCTATCTAACTCTACTTAGCATTAACCAACTCTACCAAACTCTATCCTACTCTACTTAACTATATCCAACTCTTCCCAATTCTAGCCAACTCTATGCAACTCTTTCCAATTGTACCCAACTCTATCCAACTCCATCGAACTCTATCCAATTCTACCCAATTCTATCCAACTCTATACA
>CAXITT010001207.1:112428-136178 GCA_964033795.1 Lymnaea stagnalis | reverse complement strand
AGCCTACTCTTTATCAGTACACTTTTTATCAGCCTACTCTTAATCAGCCCACTCTTTAACAGCCTACTCTTTATCAGCCTACTCTTTATCAGCCCACTCTTTATCAGCCTACTCTTTATCAGCCTACTTTTTATCAGCCTACTCTTTATCAGCCTACTCTTTATCAGCCCACTCTTTATCAGCCTACTGTTTATCAGCCTACTCATTATCAGCCCACTCTTTATCAGCCTACTCTTTATCAGCCCACTCTTTATCAGCCTACTCTTTATCAGCCTACTATTTATCAGCCCACTCTTTATCAGCCTACTGTTTATCAGCCTACTGATTATCAGCCCACTCTTTATCAGCCTACTCTTTATCAGCCCACTCTTTATCAGCCTACTCTTTATCAGCCTACTATTTATCAGCCCATTCTTTATCAGCCTACTCTTTATCAGCCTACTCTTTATCAGCCTACTCTTTATCAGCCTACTCTTTATCAGCCCACTCTTTATCAGCCCACTCTTTATCAGCCTACTCTTTATCAGCCTACTCTTTATCAGCCTACTCTTTATCAGCCTACTCTTTATCAGCCTACTCTTTATCAGCCTACTCTTTATCAGCCTACTCTTTATCAGCCTACTCTTTATCAGCCTACTCTTTATCAGCCTACTCTTTATCAGCCTACTCTTTATCAGCCTACTCTTTATCAGCCTACTCTTTATCAGCCTACTCTTTATCAGCCTACTCTTTATCAGCCTACTCTTTATCAGCCTACTCTTTATCAGCCTACTCTTTATCAGCCTACTCTTTATCAGCCTACTCTTTATCAGCCTACTCTTTATCAGCCTACTCTTTATCAGCCTACTCTTTATCAGCCTACTCTTTATCAGCCTACTCTTTATCAGCCTACTCTTTATCAGCCTACTCTTTATCAGCCTACTCTTTATCAGCCTACTCTTTATCAGCCTACTCTTTATCAGCCTACTCTTTATCAGCCTACTCTTTATCAGCCTACTCTTTATCAGCCTACTCTTTATCAGCCTACTCTTTATCAGCCTACTCTTTATCAGCCTACTCTTTATCAGCCTACTCTTTATCAGCCTACTCTTTATCAGCCTACTCTTTATCAGCCTACTCTTTATCAGCCTACTCTTTATCAGCCTACTCTTTATCAGCCTACTCTTTATCAGCCTACTCTTTATCAGCCTACTCTTTATCAGCCTACTCTTTATCAGCCTACTCTTTATCAGCCTACTCTTTATCAGCCTACTCTTTATCAGCCTACTCTTTATCAGCCTACTCTTTATCAGCCTACTCTTTATCAGCCTACTCTTTATCAGCCTACTCTTTATCAGCCTACTCTTTATCAGCCTACTCTTTATCAGCCTACTCTTTATCAGCCTACTCTTTATCAGCCTACTCTTTATCAGCCTACTCTTTATCAGCCTACTCTTTATCAGCCTACTCTTTATCAGCCTACTCTTTATCAGCCTACTCTTTATCAGCCTACTCTTTATCAGCCTACTCTTTATCAGCCTACTCTTTATCAGCCTACTCTTTATCAGCCTACTCTTTATCAGCCTACTCTTTATCAGCCTACTCTTTATCAGCCTACTCTTTATCAGCCTACTCTTTATCAGCCTACTCTTTATCAGCCTACTCTTTATCAGCCTACTCTTTATCAGCCTACTCTTTATCAGCCTACTCTTTATCAGCCTACTCTTTATCAGCCTACTCTTTATCAGCCTACTCTTTATCAGCCTACTCTTTATCAGCCTACTCTTTATCAGCCTACTCTTTATCAGCCTACTCTTTATCAGCCTACTCTTTATCAGCCTACTCTTTATCAGCCTACTCTTTATCAGCCTACTCTTTATCAGCCTACTCTTTATCAGCCTACTCTTTATCAGCCTACTCTTTATCAGCCTACTCTTTATCAGCCTACTCTTTATCAGCCTACTCTTTATCAGCCTACTCTTTATCAGCCTACTCTTTATCAGCCTACTCTTTATCAGCCTACTCTTTATCAGCCTACTCTTTATCAGCCTACTCTTTATCAGCCTACTCTTTATCAGCCTACTCTTTATCAGCCTACTCTTTATCAGCCTACTCTTTATCAGCCTACTCTTTATCAGCCTACTCTTTATCAGCCTACTCTTTATCAGCCTACTCTTTATCAGCCTACTCTTTATCAGCCTACTCTTTATCAGCCTACTCTTTATCAGCCTACTCTTTATCAGCCTACTCTTTATCAGCCTACTCTTTATCAGCCTACTCTTTATCAGCCTACTCTTTATCAGCCTACTCTTTATCAGCCTACTCTTTATCAGCCTACTCTTTATCAGCCTACTCTTTATCAGCCTACTCTTTATCAGCCTACTCTTTATCAGCCTACTCTTTATCAGCCTACTCTTTATCAGCCTACTCTTTATCAGCCTACTCTTTATCAGCCTACTCTTTATCAGCCTACTCTTTATCAGCCTACTCTTTATCAGCCTACTCTTTATCAGCCTACTCTTTATCAGCCTACTCTTTATCAGCCTACTCTTTATCAGCCTACTCTTTATCAGCCTACTCTTTATCAGCCTACTCTTTATCAGCCTACTCTTTATCAGCCTACTCTTTATCAGCCTACTCTTTATCAGCCTACTCTTTATCAGCCTACTCTTTATCAGCCTACTCTTTATCAGCCTACTCTTTATCAGCCTACTCTTTATCAGCCTACTCTTTATCAGCCTACTCTTTATCAGCCTACTCTTTATCAGCCTACTCTTTATCAGCCTACTCTTTATCAGCCTACTCTTTATCAGCCTACTCTTTATCAGCCTACTCTTTATCAGCCTACTCTTTATCAGCCTACTCTTTATCAGCCTACTCTTTATCAGCCTACTCTTTATCAGCCTACTCTTTATCAGCCTACTCTTTATCAGCCTACTCTTTATCAGCCTACTCTTTATCAGCCTACTCTTTATCAGCCTACTCTTTATCAGCCTACTCTTTATCAGCCTACTCTTTATCAGCCTACTCTTTATCAGCCTACTCTTTATCAGCCTACTCTTTATCAGCCTACTCTTTATCAGCCTACTCTTTATCAGCCTACTCTTTATCAGCCTACTCTTTATCAGCCTACTCTTTATCAGCCTACTCTTTATCAGCCTACTCTTTATCAGCCTACTCTTTATCAGCCTACTCTTTATCAGCCTACTCTTTATCAGCCTACTCTTTATCAGCCTACTCTTTATCAGCCTACTCTTTATCAGCCTACTCTTTATCAGCCTACTCTTTATCAGCCCACTCTTTATCAGCCTACTCTTTATCAGCCCCCTCTTTATCAGCCTACTCTTTATCAGCCTACTCTTTATCAGCCTACTCTTTATCAGCCTTTTCTTTATCAGCCTACCTTTTATCAGCCCTTTCTTATCAGCCTACTCTTTATCAGCCTACTCTTTATCAGCCCACTCTTTATCAGCCTACTCTTTATCAGCCTAATCTCTTTATCAGCCTACTCTTTATCGGCCTACTCTTTATCAGCCTACTTTTTATCAGTACACTTTTTATCAGCCTACTCTTTATCAGCCCACTCTTTATCAACCCACTCTTTATCAGCCTACTCTTTATCAGCCTACTATTTATCAGCCCACTCTTTATCAGCCTACTCTTTATCAGCCTACTCTTTATCAGCCTACTCTTTATCAGCCTACTCTTTATCAGCCTACTCTTTATCAGCCTACTCTTTATCAGCCTACTCTTTATCAGCCCACTCTTTATCAGCCTACTCTTTATCAGCCCACTCTTTATCAGCCTACTCTTTATCAGCCCACTCTTTATCAGCCTACTCTTTATCAGCCCACTCTTTATCAGCCCACTCTTTATCAGCCTACTCTTTATCAGCCTACTCTTTATCAGCCTACTCTTTATCAGCCTACTCTTTATCAGCCTACTCTTTATCAGCCTACTCTTTATCAGCCTACTCTTTATCAGCCTACTCTTTATCAGCCTACTCTTTATCAGCCTACTCTTTATCAGCCTACTCTTTATCAGCCTACTCTTTATCAGCCTACTCTTTATCAGCCTACTCTTTATCAGCCTACTCTTTATCAGCCTACTCTTTATCAGCCTACTCTTTATCAGCCTACTCTTTATCAGCCTACTCTTTATCAGCCTACTCTTTATCAGCCTACTCTTTATCAGCCTACTCTTTATCAGCCTACTCTTTATCAGCCTACTCTTTATCAGCCTACTCTTTATCAGCCTACTCTTTATCAGCCTACTCTTTATCAGCCTACTCTTTATCAGCCTACTCTTTATCAGCCTACTCTTTATCAGCCTACTCTTTATCAGCCTACTCTTTATCAGCCTACTCTTTATCAGCCTACTCTTTATCAGCCTACTCTTTATCAGCCTACTCTTTATCAGCCTACTCTTTATCAGCCTACTCTTTATCAGCCTACTCTTTATCAGCCTACTCTTTATCAGCCTACTCTTTATCAGCCTACTCTTTATCAGCCCACTCTTTATCAGCCTACTCTTTATCAGCCTACTCTTTATCAGCATACTCTTTATCAGCCTACTCTTTATCAGCCTACTCTTTATCAGCCTACTCTTTATCAGCCTACTCTTTATCAGCCTACTCTTTA
Source organism: Lymnaea stagnalis (assembly GCA_964033795.1). Taxonomy (NCBI): domain Eukaryota; kingdom Metazoa; phylum Mollusca; class Gastropoda; family Lymnaeidae; genus Lymnaea; species Lymnaea stagnalis. Next base: position 131,559 of record CAXITT010001207.1, on the reverse strand, counting down.
TCAGCCCACTCTTATCAGCCTACTCTTTATTACCCTACTCTTTATCAGCCTACTCTTTATCAGCCTACTCTTTATCAGCCTACTCTTTATCAGCCTACTCTTTATCAGCCTACTCTTTGTCAGCCTACTCTTTATCAGACTTCTCTTTAACAGCTTACTCTTTATCAGCCTACTATATATCAGCCTAAACTCTTAATCAGCCTACTCTTTATCAGCCTACTCTTTATCAGCCCACTCTTTATCAGCCTACTCTTTATCAGCCCACTCTTTATCAGCCTACTGTTTATCAGCCTACTCATTATCAGCCCACTCTTTATCAGCCTACTCTTTATCAGCCTACTCTTTATCAGCCTACTCTTTATCAGCCTACTCTTTATCAGCCTACTCTTTATCAGCCTACTCTTTATCAGCCTACTCTTTATCAGCCTACTCTTTATCAGCCTACTCTTTATCAGCCTACTCTTTATCAGCCTACTCTTTATCAGCCTACTCTTTATCAGCCTACTCTTTATCAGCCTACTCTTTATCAGCCTACTCTTTATCAGCCTACTCTTTATCAGCCTACTCTTTATCAGCCTACTCTTTATCAGCCTACTCTTTATCAGCCTACTCTTTATCAGCCTACTCTTTATCAGCCTACTCTTTATCAGCCTACTCTTTATCAGCCTACTCTTTATCAGCCTACTCTTTATCAGCCTACTCTTTATCAGCCTACTCTTTATCAGCCTACTCTTTATCAGCCTACTCTTTATCAGCCTACTCTTTATCAGCCTACTCTTTATCAGCCTACTCTTTATCAGCCTACTCTTTATCAGCCTACTCTTTATCAGCCTACTCTTTATCAGCCTACTCTTTATCAGCCTACTCTTTATCAGCCTACTCTTTATCAGCCTACTCTTTATCAGCCTACTCTTTATCAGCCTACTCTTTATCAGCCTACTCTTTATCAGCCTACTCTTTATCAGCCTACTCTTTATCAGCCTACTCTTTATCAGCCTACTCTTTATCAGCCTACTCTTTATCAGCCTACTCTTTATCAGCCTACTCTTTATCAGCCTACTCTTTATCAGCCTACTCTTTATCAGCCTACTCTTTATCAGCCTACTCTTTATCAGCCTACTCTTTATCAGCCTACTCTTTATCAGCCTACTCTTTATCAGCCTACTCTTTATCAGCCTACTCTTTATCAGCCTACTCTTTATCAGCCTACTCTTTATCAGCCTACTCTTTATCAGCCTACTCTTTATCAGCCTACTCTTTATCAGCCTACTCTTTATCAGCCTACTCTTTATCAGCCTACTCTTTATCAGCCTACTCTTTATCAGCCTACTCTTTATCAGCCTACTCTTTATCAGCCTACTCTTTATCAGCCTACTCTTTATCAGCCTACTCTTTATCAGCCTACTCTTTATCAGCCTACTCTTTATCAGCCTACTCTTTATCAGCCTACTCTTTATCAGCCTACTCTTTATCAGCCTACTCTTTATCAGCCTACTCTTTATCAGCCTACTCTTTATCAGCCTACTCTTTATCAGCCTACTCTTTATCAGCCTACTCTTTATCAGCCTACTCTTTATCAGCCTACTCTTTATCAGCCTACTCTTTATCAGCCTACTCTTTATCAGCCTACTCTTTATCAGCCTACTCTTTATCAGCCTACTCTTTATCAGCCTACTCTTTATCAGCCTACTCTTTATCAGCCTACTCTTTATCAGCCTACTCTTTATCAGCCTACTCTTTATCAGCCTACTCTTTATCAGCCTACTCTTTATCAGCCTACTCTTTATCAGCCTACTCTTTATCAGCCTACTCTTTATCAGCCTACTCTTTATCAGCCTACTCTTTATCAGCCTACTCTTTATCAGCCTACTCTTTATCAGCCTACTCTTTATCAGCCTACTCTTTATCAGCCTACTCTTTATCAGCCTACTCTTTATCAGCCTACTCTTTATCAGCCTACTCTTTATCAGCCTACTCTTTATCAGCCTACTCTTTATCAGCCCACTCTTTATCAGCCCACTCTTTATCAGCCCACTCTTTATCAGCCCACTCTTTATCAGCCTACTCTTTATCAGCCTACTCTTTATCAGCCTACTCTATCAGCCTACTCTTTATCAGCCCACTCTTTATCAGCCCACTCTTTAACAGCCTACTCTTTTTCAGCCCACTCTTTATCAGCCCACTCTTTATCAGCCTACCTTTTATAAGCCTACTCTTTATCAGCCTACTCTTTATCAGCCTACTCTTTATCAGCCTACTCTTTATCAGCCTACTCTTTATCAGCCTACTCTTTATCAGCCTACTCTTTATCAGCCTACTCTTTATCAGCCCACTCTTTATCAGCCCACTCTTTATCAGCCCACTCTTTATCAGCCCACTCTTTATCAGCCTACTCTTTATCAGCCTACTCTTTATCAGCCTACTCTATCAGCCTACTCTTTATCAGCCCACTCTTTATCAGCCCACTCTTTAACAGCCTACTCTTTTTCAGCCCACTCTTTATCAGCCCACTCTTTATCAGCCTACCTTTTATAAGCCTACTCTTTATCAGCCTACTCTTTATCAGCCTACTCTTTATCAGCCTACTCTTTATCAGCCTACTCTTTATCAGCCTACTCTTTATCAGCCTACTCTTTATCAGCCGACTCTTTATCAGCCCACTCTTATCAGCCTACTCTTTATCAGCCCACTCTTATCAGCCTACTCTTTATCAGCCCACTCTTTATCAGCCTACTCTTTATCAGCCTACTCTTTATCAGCCTACTCTTTATCAGCCTACTCTTTATCAGCCTACTCTTTATCAGCCTACTCTTTATCAGCCTACTCTTTATCAGCCTAGTGTTTATCAGCCTACTCTTTATCAGCCTACTCTTTATCAGCCTACTCTTTATCAGCCTACTCTTTATCAGCCTACTCTTTATCAGCATACTCTTTATCAGCCCACTCTTTATCAGCCCACTCTTTATCAGCCTACTCTTTATCAGCCTACTCTTTATCAGCCTACTCTTTATCAGCCTACTCTTTATCAGCCCACTCTTATCAGCCTACCTTTTATCAGCCTACTCTTTATCAGCCTACTCTTTATCAGCCTACTCTTTATCAGCCTACTCTTTATCAGCCCACTCTTTATCAGCCTACTCTTTATCAGCCTACTCTTTATCAGCCTACTCTTTATCAGCCTACTCTTTATCAGCCTACTCTTTATCAGCCTACTCTTTATCAGCCTACTCTTTATCAGCCTACTCTTTATCAGCCTACTCTTTATCAGCCTACTCTTTATCAGCCTACTCTTTATCAGCCTACTCTTTATCAGCCTACTCTTTATCAGCCTACTCTTTATCAGCCTACTCTTTATCAGCCTACTCTTTATCAGCCTACTCTTTATCAGCCTACTCTTTATCAGCCTACTCTTTATCAGCCTACTCTTTATCAGCCTACTCTTTATCAGCCTACTCTTTATCAGCCTACTCTTTATCAGCCTACTCTTTATCAGCCTACTCTTTATCAGCCTACTCTTTATCAGCCTACTCTTTATCAGCCTACTCTTTATCAGCCTACTCTTTATCAGCCTACTCTTTATCAGCCTACTCTTTATCAGCCTACTCTTTATCAGCCTACTCTTTATCAGCCTACTCTTTATCAGCCTACTCTTTATCAGCCTACTCTTTATCAGCCTACTCTTTATCAGCCTACTCTTTATCAGCCTACTCTTTATCAGCCTACTCTTTATCAGCCTACTCTTTATCAGCCTACTCTTTATCAGCCTACTCTTTATCAGCCTACTCTTTATCAGCCTACTCTTTATCAGCCTACTCTTTATCAGCCTACTCTTTATCAGCCTACTCTTTATCAGCCTACTCTTTATCAGCCTACTCTTTATCAGCCTACTCTTTATCAGCCTACTCTTTATCAGCCTACTCTTTATCAGCCCACTCTTATCATCCTACTCTTTATCAGCCTACTCTTTATCAGCCCACTCTTTATCAGCCTACTCTTTATCAGCCTACTCTTTATCAGCCCACTCTTTATCAGCCTACTCTTTATCAGCCCACTCTTTATCAGCCTACTGTTTATCAGCCTACTCATTATCAGCCCACTCTTTATCAGCCTACTCTTTATCAACCCACTCTTTATCAGCCTACTCTTTATCAGCCTACTATTTATCAGCCCACTCTTTATCAGCCTACTGTTTATCAGCCCACTCTTTATCAGCCTACACTTTATCAGCCCACTCTTTATCAGCCTACTCTTTATCAGCCTACTCTTTATCAGCCTACCCTTTATCAGCCCATTCTTTATCAGCCCACTCTTATCAGCATACTCTTTATTAGCCTACTCTTTATCAGCCTACTCTTTATCAGCCTACTCTTTATCAGCCTACTCTTTGTCAGCCTACTCTTTATCAGCCTTCTCTTTATCAGCCTACTCTTTATCAGCCTACTCTTTATCAGCCCACTCTTTATCAGCCTACTCTTTATCAGCCTACTCTTTATCAGCCTACTCTTTATCAGCCTACTCTTTATCAGCCTACTCTTTATCAGCCTACTCTTTATCAGCCTACTCTTTATCAGCCTACTCTTTATCAGCCTACTCTTTATCAGCCTACTCTTTATCAGCCTACTCTTTATCAGCCTACTCTTTATCAGCCTACTCTTTATCAGCCTACTCTTTATCAGCCTACTCTTTATCAGCCTACTCTTTATCAGCCTACTCTTTATCAGCCTACTCTTTATCAGCCTACTCTTTATCAGCCTACTCTTTATCAGCCTACTCTTTATCAGCCTACTCTTTATCAGCCTACTCTTTATCAGCCTACTCTTTATCAGCCTACTCTTTATCAGCCTACTCTTTATCAGCCTACTCTTTATCAGCCTACTCTTTATCAGCCTACTCTTTATCAGCCTACTCTTTATCAGCCTACTCTTTATCAGCCTACTCTTTATCAGCCTACTCTTTATCAGCCTACTCTTTATCAGCCTACTCTTTATCAGCCTACTCTTTATCAGCCTACTCTTTATCAGCCTACTCTTTATCAGCCTACTCTTTATCAGCCTACTCTTTATCAGCCTACTCTTTATCAGCCTACTCTTTATCAGCCTACTCTTTATCAGCCTACTCTTTATCAGCCTACTCTTTATCAGCCTACTCTTTATCAGCCTACTCTTTATCAGCCTACTCTTTATCAGCCTACTCTTTATCAGCCTACTCTTTATCAGCCTACTCTTTATCAGCCTACTCTTTATCAGCCTACTCTTTATCAGCCTACTCTTTATCAGCCTACTCTTTATCAGCCTACTCTTTATCAGCCTACTCTTTATCAGCCTACTCTTTATCAGCCCACTCTTTATCAGCCCACTCTTTATCAGCCTACTCTTTATCAGCCTACTCTTTATCAGCCCACTCTTTATCAGCCTACTCTTTATCAGCCCACTCTTTATCAGCCTACTCTTTATCAGCCTACTCTTTTTCAGCCTACTCTTTATCAACCTACTCTTTATCAGCCCACTCTTTATCAGCCCACTCTTTATCAGCCGACTCTTTATCAGCCTACTCTTTATCAGCCTACTCTTTATCAGCCTACTTTTTATCAGCCTACTCTTTATCAGCCTACTCTTTATCAGCCTACTCTTTATCAGCCTACTCTCTATCAGCCCACTCTTTATCAGCCTACCTTTTATCAGCCTACTCTTTATCAGCCTACTCTTTATCAGCCTACTCTTTATCAGCCTACTCTTTATCAGCCCACTCTTTATCAGCCTACTCTTTATCAGCCTACTCTTTATCAGCCTACCCTTTATCAGCCCACTCTTTATCAGCCTACTCTTTATCAGCCCACTCTTTATCAGCCCACTCTTTATCAGCCTACTCTTTATCAGCCCACTCTTTATCAGCCTACTCTTTATCAGCCTACTCTTTATCAGCCTACTCTTTATCAGCCTACTCTTTATCAGCCCACTCTTTATCAGCCCACTCTTTATCAGCCCACTCTTTATCAGCCTACTCTTTATCAGCCTACTCTTTATCAGCCTACTCTTTATCAGCCTACTCTTTATCAGCCTACTCTTTATCAGCCTACTCTTTATCAGCCTACTCTTTATCAGCCTACTCTTTATCAGCCTACTCTTTATCAGCCTACTCTTTATCAGCCTACTCTTTATCAGCCTACTCTTTATCAGCCTACTCTTTATCAGCCTACTCTTTATCAGCCTACTCTTTATCAGCCTACTCTTTATCAGCCTACTCTTTATCAGCCTACTCTTTATCAGCCTACTCTTTATCAGCCTACTCTTTATCAGCCTACTCTTTATCAGCCTACTCTTTATCAGCCTACTCTTTATCAGCCTACTCTTTATCAGCCTACTCTTTATCAGCCTACTCTTTATCAGCCTACTCTTTATCAGCCTACTCTTTATCAGCCTACTCTTTATCAGCCTACTCTTTATCAGCCTACTCTTTATCAGCCTACTCTTTATCAGCCTACTCTTTATCAGCCTACTCTTTATCAGCCTACTCTTTATCAGCCTACTCTTTATCAGCCTACTCTTTATCAGCCTACTCTTTATCAGCCTACTCTTTATCAGCCTACTCTTTATCAGCCTACTCTTTATCAGCCTACTCTTTATCAGCCTACTCTTTATCAGCCTACTCTTTATCAGCCTACTCTTTATCAGCCTACTCTTTATCAGCCTACTCTTTATCAGCCTACTCTTTATCAGCCTACTCTTTATCAGCCTACTCTTTATCAGCCTACTCTTTATCAGCCTACTCTTTATCAGCCTACTCTTTATCAGCCTACTCTTTATCAGCCTACTCTTTATCAGCCTACTCTTTATCAGCCTACTCTTTATCAGCCTACTCTTTATCAGCCTACTCTTTATCAGCCTACTCTTTATCAGCCTACTCTTTATCAGCCTACTCTTTATCAGCCTACTCTTTATCAGCCTACTCTTTATCAGCCTACTCTTTATCAGCCTACTCTTTATCAGCCTACTCTTTATCAGCCTACTCTTTATCAGCCTACTCTTTATCAGCCTACTCTTTATCAGCCTACTCTTTATCAGCCTACTCTTTATCAGCCTACTCTTTATCAGCCTACTCTTTATCAGCCTACTCTTTATCAGCCTACTCTTTATCAGCCTACTCTTTATCAGCCTACTCTTTATCAGCCTACTCTTTATCAGCCTACTCTTTATCAGCCTACTCTTTATCAGCCTACTCTTTATCAGCCTACTCTTTATCAGCCTACTCTTTATCAGCCCACTCTTTATCAGCCTACTCTTTATCAGCCCACTCTTTATCAGCCTACTCTTTATCAGCCTACTCTTTATCAGCCTAATTTTTATGAGCCTACTCTTTATCAGCCTACTCTTTATCAGCCCACTCTTTATCAGCCTACTCTTTATCAGCCTACTCTTTACCAGCCCACTCTTTATCAGCCTACTCTTTATCAGCCCACTCTTTATCAGCCTACTCTTTACAGCCTACTCTTTATCAGCCCACTCTTTATCAGCCTACTCTTTATCAGCCTACTCTTTATCAGCCTACTCTTTATCAGCCCACTCTTATCAGCCTACTCTTTATCAGCCTACTCTTTATCAGCCCACTCTTTATCAGCCTACTTTTTATCAGCCTACTCTTTATCAGCCTACATTTATCAGCCCACTCTTTATCAGCCCACTCTTTATCAGCCTACTCTTTATCAGCCTACTCTTTATCAGCCTACTCTTTATCAGCCTACTCTCTATCAGCCCACTCTTATCAGCCTACTCTTTATCAGCCTACTCTTTATCAGCCCACTCTTTATCAGCCTACTTTTTATCAGCCTACTCTTTATCAGCCTACTCTTTATCAGCCCACTCTTTATCAGCCTACTCTTTATCAGCCTACTCTATCAGCCTACTCTTTATCAGCCTATTCTTTATCAGCCTACTCTTTATCAGCCTACTCTATCAGCCTACTCTTTATCAGCCCACTCTTTATGAGCCTACTCTATATCAGCCTACTCTTTATCAGCCAACTCTTTATCAGCCCACTCTTTATCAGCCCACTCTTATCAGCCCACTCTTATAAGCCTACTCTTTATCAACCCACTCTTTATCAGCCTACTCTTTATCAGCCTACTCTTTATCAGCCTACTCTTTATCAGCCCACTCTTTATCAGCCTACTCTTTATCAGCCTACTCTTTATCAGCCTACTCTTTATCAGCCTACTCTTTATCAGCCTACTCTTTATCAGCCTACTCTTTATCAGCCTACTCTTTATCAGCCTACTCTTTATCAGCCTACTCTTTATCAGCCTACTCTTTATCAGCCTACTCTTTATCAGCCTACTCTTTATCAGCCTACTCTTTATCAGCCTACTCTTTATCAGCCTACTCTTTATCAGCCTACTCTTTATCAGCCTACTCTTTATCAGCCTACTCTTTATCAGCCTACTCTTTATCAGCCTACTCTTTATCAGCCTACTCTTTATCAGCCTACTCTTTATCAGCCTACTCTTTATCAGCCTACTCTTTATCAGCCTACTCTTTATCAGCCTACTCTTTATCAGCCTACTCTTTATCAGCCTACTCTTTATCAGCCTACTCTTTATCAGCCTACTCTTTATCAGCCTACTCTTTATCAGCCTACTCTTTATCAGCCTACTCTTTATCAGCCTACTCTTTATCAGCCTACTCTTTATCAGCCTACTCTTTATCAGCCTACTCTTTATCAGCCTACTCTTTATCAGCCTACTCTTTATCAGCCTACTCTTTATCAGCCTACTCTTTATCAGCCTACTCTTTATCAGCCTACTCTTTATCAGCCTACTCTTTATCAGCCTACTCTTTATCAGCCTACTCTTTATCAGCCTACTCTTTATCAGCCTACTCTTTATCAGCCTACTCTTTATCAGCCTACTCTTTATCAGCCTACTCTTTATCAGCCTACTCTTTATCAGCCTACTCTTTATCAGCCTACTCTTTATCAGCCTACTCTTTATCAGCCTACTCTTTATCAGCCTACTCTTTATCAGCCTACTCTTTATCAGCCTACTCTTTATCAGCCTACTCTTTATCAGCCTACTCTTTATCAGCCTACTCTTTATCAGCCCACTCTTTATCAGCCCACTCTTATCAGCCCACTATTATCAGCCTACTCTTTATCAACCCACTCTTTATCAGCCTACTCTTTATCAGCCTACTCTTTATCAGCCTACTCTTTATCAGCCCACTCTTTATCAGCCTACTCTTTATCAGCCTACTCTTTATCAGCCTACTCTTTATCAGCCTACTCTTTATCAGCCTACTCTTTATCAGCCCACTCTTATCAGCCTACTCTTTATCAGCCTACTCTTTATCAGCCCACTCTTTATCAGCCTACTCTTTATCAGCCTACTCTTTATCAGCCTACTCTTTATCAGCCTACTCTTTATCAGCCTACTCTTTATCAGCCTAATCTTTATCAGCCCACTCTTTATCAGCCTACTCTTTATCAGCCTACTCTTTATCAGCCTACTCTTTATCAGCCCACTCTTATCAGCCTACTCTTTATCAGCCTACTCTTTATCAGCCTACCCTTTATCAGCCCACTCTTTATCAGCCTACTCTTTATCAGCCCACTGTTTATCAGCCCACTCTTTATCAGCCTACTCTTTATCAGCCCACTCTTTATCAGCCTACTCTTTATCAGCCTACTCTTTATCAGCCTACTTTTTATCAGCCTACTCTTTATCAGCCTACTCTTTATCATATCAGCCTACTCTTTATCAGCCCACTCTTTATCAGCCCACTCTTTATCAGCCTACTCTTTATCAGCCTACTCTTTATCAGCCTACTCTTTATCAGCCCACTCTTTATCAGCCCACTCTTTATCAGCCCACTCTTTATCAGCCTACTCATTATCAGCCCACTCTTTATCAGCCTACTCTTTATCAACCCACTCTTTATCTGCCTACTCTTTATCAGCCTACTCTTTATCAGCCTACTATTTATCAGCCCACTATTTATCAGCCCACTCTTTATCAGCCTACTCTTTATCAGCCTACTCTTTATCAGCCTACTCTTTATCAGCCTACTCTTTATCAGCCTACTCTTTATCAGCCCACTCTTATCAGCCTACTCTTAATCAGCCTACTCTTTATCAGCCTACTCTTTATCAGCCTACTCTTTATCAGCCCAATCTTTATCAGCCCACTCTTTATCAGCCCACTCTTTATCAGCCCACTCTTTATCAGCCTACTCTTTATCAGCCCACTCTTTATCAGCCTACTCTTTATCAGCCCACTCTTTATCAGCCTACTCTTTATCAGCATACTCTTTATCAGCCTACTCTTTATCAGCCTACTCTTTATCAGCCTACTCTTTATCAGCCTACTTTTTATCATCCTACTCTTTATCAGCCCACTCTTATCAGCCTACTCTTTATCAGCCCACTTTTTATCAGCCTACTCTTTATCAGCCTTCTCTATCGGCCTACTCTTTATCAGTCTACTCTTTATCAGCCTACTCTTTATCAGCCCACTCTTTATCAGCCTACTCTTTATCAGCCTACTCTTTTTCAGCCTACTCTTTATCAGCCCACTCTTTATCAGCCTACTCTTTATCAGCCTACTCTTTATCAGCCTACTCTTTATCAGCCAACTCTTTATCAGCCCACTCTTTATCAGCCTACTCTTTATCAGCCTACTCTTTATCAGCCCACTCTTTATCAGCCCACTCTTATCAGCCTACTCTTTATCAGCCCACTCTTTATCAGCCTACTCTTTATCAGCCTACTCTATCAGCCTACTCTTTATCAGCCTACTCTTTATCAGCCCACTCTTTATCAGCCTACTCTTTATCAGCCTACTCTTTATCAGCCCACTCTTTATCAGCCTACTCTTTATCAGCCTACTCTTTATCAGCCTACTTTTTATCAGCCTACTCTTTATCAGCATACTCTTTATCAGCCTACTCTTTATCAGCCCACTCTTTATCAGCCTACTCTTTATCAGCCTACTCTTTATCAGCCTACTCTTTATCAGTCTACTCTTTATCAGCCTACTCTTTATCAGTCTACTCTTTATCAGCCCACTCTTTATCAGCCCACTCTTTATCAGCCCACTCTTTATCAGTCTACTCTTTATCAGCCTACTCTTTATCAGCCTACTCTTTATCAGCCTACTCTTTATCAGCCCACTCTTTATCAGCCCACTCTTATCAGCCTACTCTTTATCAGCCCACTCTTTATCAGCCTACTCTTTATCAGCCTACTCTTTATCAGACCACTCTTTATCAGCCCACTCTTTATCAGCCTACTCTTTATCAGCCTACTCTTTATCACCCTACTCTTGATCAGCCTACTCTTTATCATCCTACTCTTTGTCAGCCTACTCTTTAAGGCATAAAGCAAAACCGCTGTTTTATTGTTTTAACTCAGTGGTCACCAAACTTTTCAGCCCGAGGGCCGCATTAACTATCAAACAGCAGTTCGGGGGCCGACTACACACACTTGAGATCCAAATAAAAAAGAATCAAAACATGGATGTAATATTAATTTATTCAGTTATTATTTAATAACATATTGATACATGACACATGAACACCTGTAATAGTGGGAATGGTGAAATTTTTACCTGGATGTCAAAATAGCAGTGGTTAGCAGATTTTTCTGGATTTAGAGTTGATGTCCCTAAAATAAACAGTTACCTGAGATTATCATCGGGAAAATGTGTTCTCAAATTGTTCTTCACGTATTTCGTTCTTTAAAAATATGTTTGTTCACAGGTATGTTGTTCAAAAGATTGAAATGTACATTGATGCAAAAGTTTTGACATTAGGAAAGTCTTCCTTGGGCAAAAAACTGGTAAAAACCCACCAGTCCTTCTTTGAGCTTGTCCCTAAGGAGGTCATTTGCTTGCAACTCAATGACCTCCAGCTGCAGTTCATCTGGGCGACTGGCCACATCTGCTTAAAATGGGTTTTGAAAAAGTTTCACTTCTTCTGCCTACAAATCTAAGTCAGAAAACCACTGCTGAATCTGCAGCTGGGGGTATTTGATTATCTCACATGTTGTTCATCCGTCGAGGATTTTTAAAATGAGGAAGAGTTGCGCGGACTCAACCTCACTCTCTCTTCCGGGCCCACCATATCTAGTGGCAAGGCTCTACGTCGAGACGACCAGGGATGGTTACGAATGCCGGAATGGTCATTGTATGCGCCTTACGGGACTCCAACTCCGGGTTTCAATTCATAGTTTCCTTCTCTTAGAATAACTTAGATGAGTTGCCGACCAACGAGTCTCACCCACCCGGGGTGATGTTTTTTGCTTGATGGCCTTTGGCTGGAATTGAACTCCAGACCACCAACTTGAGGTTTGCTCGCATACAAATGAAGTGGGGAACTGTGCTGTTGCTTCAGCCACGAAGGGCTTACACTACTTTAAGTCAAATTGTTGGCCTGTACTTGTTCCAGAAAAGATCAGAAACTAGACTTTCCTCTCCTTGAAGCTTTAGGTTCAGATTATATAAATGACTAGACTAGTTATGTCTGCAGCAAAGGCCAATTAATTTCTATACCCACACTTCATCAAACAGTAATGGCTGTGACTTGCCTTTACTTTCCAGGAAGTCCCTTTTCTTTTCTTAACTTAAATACTCTGCTCACAACTTTCTCACAAATTAGCCATCTTATTGTTGTGTAAATGGTAAATCTTGCGATTCTGTGGTTGAGCCCATGTGACCATATTAAATTAAACATCGTCACCACAGGGTTCAGTAAACTGCAAATGTCCACATATTTAGCACACAAAGCTTGTTGGTGATAATACAGTGCAGGAACATTGGTTGTAGAATGTTTTTCTCATTACACATCTGCTTCACTTGTCCAACCTAGCCTTTCTTTATGCCACTCATGTTATTTCCTCCGTCAACAGTCGGGCAACTGAGGTTACTCCAGTCTAAGTTATAATCAGCAATTTTTTTTTCCAACTCATTGAATGTATCCTCTCCGGTAACAGTTCCGTACATGCTATGTAGGGAAGCCAACTCTTGTGTTATGTTCATGTCTTCATGCACACCTCTAACAAACACAAGCAGTTGAGAGGTGGAATAGCTGTCTAGCGATTCATCCACTGCAATTAAAAATTGGCGAAACTTGCTTGCCTTTTCCGTTATTTGAATCACAATGTTTTCACCCATGTCTGCCAGACGGCGGGCAAAGCTCCGCCACTAGATGGCGTCATATCATCTCATTCACTGTGAACGGAAGTAGAAAAACTAATCAGCGAATACGGTTTTGGAAAGTAATGATAAGTTAGAAAACATAACGCACTACTGTGCGCCTCTATTTTAATTCGGAAACAACATAACTTCCTCGTAAGCGGCGTCTGATCTAGGCAGGATACACCTAAATTTTCGTAATATTTTTCCGTAGACAAAATGTCTCCACGGCATGCGGCCCGCGGGCGGTAGTTTGATTCTGAGGCCGACACTGCCAATATCGGTAAATCATATGTTCAGACATCACTCAAAGGAAAAGTGAATTGATTCTGAGGCCGACACTCCCCATATGGGTAAATCATATTGTAAGACAGCACTCAATTGAGTAGTAATTTAAGAGGACTATGCTACGAGCTTTTAGTGGGTCACGGACTCGATTATCAAAAAGATTCGGTAAGCATTTATCACACGATTACTGTTTTTTTGTGTGCAAATTTGGTGCAGGTAATGGGGTTTAATGCCACGGAAACGACATTCATTCTCGAGTTTTAGCATATTTAACTTATTAAAATTGACTTGAGTCTCTTAAAAGTTATGCTTCCAACTTGGCCGGGGGGTGGGGAGGCAGTTTTGTTCTTTCAGACAATTTCCCGGGGGGCAGTGCCAGTGGAAAGAGGCGTAGCTAAAGGTGGGCATAAGGGACATATGTCCCCGAGTACCAAACTAGGGGGAGGGGCATCTATGGGCTATAGTGTTAATGGATGAAAATAACGGATTTCTGGGTTCAGCGGGGGAGAGGGGGTTGCAGTAAAAATGAATCTTGTCCCCTGGCACCAGGGGGGGAGAGGGGGTTGCAGTAAAAATGAATCTTGTCCCCTGGCACCAGGGGGGGAGAGGGGGTTGCAGTAAAAATGAATCTTGTCCCCTGGCACCAGGGGGGGAGAGGGGGTTGCAGTAAAAATGAATCTTGTCCCCTGGCACCAGCGGGGGAGAGGGGGTTGCAGTAAAAATGAATCTTGTCCCCTGGCACCAAAGGGGAATATATTTGATCTTCCGACGTGTCATTTTTCCTTCAGATTAAGCGGCGGGATTTTTTGACAACTGCAGAGTTTCTATCGAGGAAGGTGGCGCGGCAAAAATGTTAACCCACCTAGGGTGGCGCTAAAACTAGGCACGCGCTGGGCAGTTTATATATCAGCACCAAAATTGGTTGTCAGGGCAAGCAATGCTGCCATTTTTAGGGAAAAAGGGCAGAAATCGAGCATCCCAATGGCTTTTCCTAATCAGAAAATGTTTGATTATATAACAATCAAGAGCTGCATTTTGGAGTAGACATGATATGAATGTTTTGATAAGAGTATTATTTTGTATGGAGGCATTATGACGCCCAGTGTCATACATAAACTAAATTCATTCTCGTTTTGGTGTGCCCAAGAGAATACTTTGAAACTAGATTATATTCAACCCCGTTAAGTCACATTGATCGACGTCAAGGAAGTGATAGCATAAATAAATAAATCAGAAGGGTCTTTAGCAAACGCGAGGGCAGTGGTCCCATTAATTTTTTTTTTTTTTAAATTGAAAATGCAGTGATGCATTATGGTGCAAAATCGATGTATCTTTCAGACAATGTATGAAGGGGTATTTCAGACTTTCATAAATTTACTATTAGATATCTCGTGGAGAAATGCTAAGAATACAGCATCAAAATACACCAACTATATGTGGACTACAAATCAGCTTATGATAGCATAGACAGGAAATACTTGCACGATGCTCTCCTGGAACTTGGAGTCCCTAAAAAACTTATCCGACTCACACATATGACGATGGATACCTCCAAATTTAGAATCAAAGTACAGAGAGAGAGAGAACTCGAGAGAGCTCACAATTAATCAAGACCTCATATAAGGCAAAACATGCATTCTTTTCAACATCAAATTAGAAAAAGACTTTAGAAACATAGTGACATGTGAGCACTAGAGAGGCAATACAGAACAACCATAAGAAACTTTATAAAGCCAGCCACTGCCGTACCTGGCATACACAGACGATATAGCGCTACTTGGTAGAAACAGCAATGATATAATTAAAGCTTTCAGGGAACTTGAAGATTTCACGGTCAAAGCTGGTCTTAGAGTAAATTAAGCGAAAGCAATCTATATGATAATGTCAGGAAATAAGCACACTGATGACAACTTCAATATGAACAATCACAGATTTGAGAGAGTAGCTACTTTCAAATATCTAGGGGTGACTATAAATAAGCAAAAGGTAATTACAATCGGAGATGAAATGAAAAAAAATGATAACAGCATGCAACCATTCTTATTTCAACTTATAAAAGCTACTACGAAGCAAAAACCTCTCTAGGGGAACAAAGAAGGCAATATACACCACGATCATGAGACCAGTGGTAAAAAAGTGAGACTTGGTTCCTACCAGATAAACAGAGAACCTGCTCAATATATGACACGATGATATACAATTTTGTTTTTTTTAATCCGTACAAACCAAGAGCTATTTCAATTGTACAAATACCCATCCATAGTCGCATCAATAAAAAAGGCAGACTACCCTGGATAGGACACATTGAAAGGATGCCGGATTCTGGAGCAACAAACACGATCCACAGGCAGAAAGCTAGGGGCAGACGGCTCACCAGCCGACCAAGACTGAGATGAATTGACGATGTAGACAAGGACTTTTAAAGGTTGGATCGATCCGAATGGAAGAATGTGGTGAAGCAGGACACGCCCCTACATGGGATGAAGCGCCACTGATGAAGAGATTTCATAATTTTTTTTTTATTTTTTTTTGGGGGGGAAGCTCTAGAAATGGCCATAGTAACAGGACATCGCTAACTCTTCCACCATCCCAATATAAACTAAATTCATTCCAGATGGGAGCCCTTAGGATATGCTTTTTTGTCGAGAGATACTCCCCTATAGCTTAGACACGCCCTCCCTAGCTTAGACACGCCCCTTAAAACTTTATAGGCCCCGGAAAAGTTTTGATAAATTCAAAATGCAGGAATGTATTTTTGTGCATTGTTAAATTTAGTATTGCTTCATTAAACACTCAACTGGAGAGCAACAGGAGAGATTCTAGTTAAGATTTTTGGTGTCACTTGACTTCGGAGCCATCGTGTGATGTCTGCAACCCGTAAAGCTGAATGTGGCCTCGTATATTGTAGGGGCTTAAAGTTGTGCTGAAATTACTTTAAATTATAAACTTTTATTGCTAGTTAGGGAAGGACAAACCCGAAAAGTACCAGGATGCCACAAAAAGTCAAGCGACGTCTCTGTTTCACTAAGTGTGTTATACAAATTATATATATTTTTTATACATATATTTTTATGGTTTTTCAAAATTGGTATTTATTTATAAACCGTATGTAATCGACATAATTGTTAAGAAGACATGAGTTGTTTACAAAAGACACCATATTATTTATTTATTAATGTGTGTTTTTTTAAGGAAATCGTATAAAAATAAAGTTTAAATTATCAATATTCAGTTGATTGAAATGTTAATTTAGATTTTCAAACTACTGTAATTTGCTTCACGTCGATTACAACTTGCTTATTCAATATTATACTTTAAAACAATTAATTTTACCAATTCAATCGAATTTATTTTAACTACTACCAAAAAAATGGCATTTACAAGATAATCGAAATATTAGATTTAAAAAAAATATTTGAAATACGTAGTTAAAAATACATATATTCTTTCTATTTGATTATCAACTAAAAATGAAAAATAAAAAATTAGTTCAAAAAGCTTGGGGAGATTGTTTCTTATTCTCTCATAAAACACAGAAAAGTCGTTGGGGATTTAATACATAAAGGCTAAGTATTTTTAAAAAAAATTAAATCACCTTACTGTGTTGTTCCCGAAATAGAGTTACAAAATTAGAAACGCATCCAATTTGATAATTGATGAAATGTCCACTATTTGTATGCACCCGATCAATTCCTAGTTGTTTTTTAAATAATATCGTTTTTTTTTTTTAAAAATCATGTTATCTAACTCAATATACATATATGGAATCTACTACATTAAAATGTATGATAAAAACCCTTTTTTTAAAAGCATGATTATGATGCTATTATACATTTTGTAATTAACACATATCTCTACTTTAACAGTCATGCTTTTATGATCAAATATAATTTGAAAACAGATTGCACACGTTTATTACTTAGCAAGAAATATATTCAATAAATGTCCCTTCATATCGATGTCATCATCATCATCATGTTATTTAGTCCTTGGACCGTTGGAGTCCTTGGACCGTTGGGGTGCTACAGATGACATGTCAACTATCCTCCTCCATTCGTCTCTGTCTTCTGCATTACGCACTGCATCGCCCAGTGGTAGTCCTGTCCACACTTTGATGTTATCCTCCCATCTTTTTCTTTGTCTTCCTCTTCTTCTCCCTCTTCTTGTGGTGCCTTGCAATATTTATTTGGCAAGCCCCTGTTTCCTTGTTACATGGCCGTACCATTGTAATTTGCGTTCTTTCACAGTCACCAGTAGGTCATCGTACTCTCCAATTGCCCGACGAACCCTTTCCTTGACTGTATCATTGGAGATATGGTCCCTATTGCAGATGCCAAAAATGCTTCTGAAGCATATCATCTCCATCGCCTTTATTTTCCTTTCAAGATCGCCTGCTAATGTCCAGGATTCGCATGCATACAGGAAAATGGAGAGGACTAATGAGCGCATCAGCCTGATTTTTGTGCTGGGGGCTATATTTTTGTCATTCCATATTTTCTTTAGCCTCTTTAGCGCTGTTGTATTCTGCGTAATCCTGGACATCAGTTCGGGCTTGGAGTCTTCTTCTGAGACTATTGCTCCTAGATATTTGAATCGGCCTATAGTCGCTAGTCTTTCCTCCTCGACCTTAATTTCAGTGAAGATGCCTGTGGTGTTATTTGTCATCAGTTTTGACTTTTCAGCATAGATTATCATGCCGTAGGACGACGAGGTCTTAACGAGACGCTTTACCAGATCGGCTAGCTCTTCTTCGTTCCCAGCCAGTCCGTCTATGTGGTCCACAAAGCGTAGGTTGGTGATTGTTCTGCCACCAATGCTGACTGTCCCTTCATGCGCTTCCAGAGCATCTGACATAATTCGCTCTAGGATTAATGTTAAACAGGGTGGGGGAGACCAGGCAGCCTTGTCGTACTCCAACCGTGGTCTTGAACCATTCTCCGATCTTGTTGTTGAGGAAGACTGCACTGGTGGCCTTGTCATAGAG
Organism: Lymnaea stagnalis; assembly: GCA_964033795.1. NCBI lineage: Eukaryota > Metazoa > Mollusca > Gastropoda > Lymnaeidae > Lymnaea > Lymnaea stagnalis. The sequence goes on along the minus strand of CAXITT010001207.1, from coordinate 113,107 downwards.
GTTGCATATCATTCTGGTGAGGTTTGTGTTGATGTTGTAGTGCCTCATGGTGGTCCATAAAGCAGCATGCCAAACCCTGTCGAATGTTTTCTTGAAGTCTACAAAGACGTGGTATAGGTTTTTTTGGTGATATATCGATGTAAAAGTAGTTTAATACAGTGTTATTAAAGTTTTTCAAATTGTGCAGCTGCAAAATAAAATAAATTAAAATACCGATACATGCGAATAAGAAAAGTAAGATTTTGGCTTATGATTAGGAGCGGCTAATTTTCATAACAATACGATATTTATTATCAAATTCTGTAAGCCTGTAACAAGATTAACCTGAACGATATGGATCATCAATATGATATATAGAACAAAGCGATATTTTATTGGTTTCATTACTTGTAATCAATGAAAGGCACACATTTCTATACTTTTAAAAAGTTATATAAATTAAATTTAAATTAGTCTTTTTTTTTTTTTTTAAATATTTTTCCTAACAAATTTCCCCCCGGCGGGGGCACTTGGTTTGCCTGAAAGAAACCCTGGGGGGCGGGGGGGGGATGAAAAATTCGGCAAATTGAAAGTTATCCTTTACAATTATGAAGTGACTTTTAAAGTTGAATCTTAAAAAATTGAATAATTTTAAATTAGTCTTTTTTTTTTTTTTAAATATTTTTCCTAACAAATTTCC
>CAXITT010001207.1:67574-96982 GCA_964033795.1 Lymnaea stagnalis | reverse complement strand
AGATAGATAGATAGATAGATAGATAGATAGATAGATAGATAGATAGATAGATAGATAGATAGATAGATAGATAGATAGATAGATAGATAGATAGATAGATAGATAGATAGATAGATAGGTAGATAGGAGGATAGGTAGATTGATAGGTAGATCGATAGGTAGATCGATAGATAGGTAGCTCAGAAACATAATTAAATTATTGCAACTCTATTCTATACAAATACAAGTACAAACCAACGTCAACCTGTTTTAGTATCCGCCCCTGGGAGACTTTCTAATTCTTTTGACCATTGTGTCTATTTCTATTGTTTTTGTTGTCCAGACAAATTGGCATTTCCCACACCCACCTATGCTCCCCAGCATCCTTGAAAAGCAGGATTCGTGCTGCAATTAAAAAACATTGTGATGTCATGACGATAGGTACGAAGTGGCGCACCCTTCAAAAACTTAAAAAATGTGTTATCTGCGATAGGTTCTTAGTGGTACATTTAAAGAAAGTAAAAGTTCACATCCTTTTTTAATGAAACGAGATTTGTATTTCTTTTTTGAACTGCACTCTTATTTCACTCAAAGAATCATGTAAAAAGGTTTTAAAAAAAATACAAAGAAATGAAGACTGTAATTTTATCTATTATACAAAATGGTATACAAATAAAATAAATGGAAGTTATAAATCTATTGTTTATCGATTTCTTCTGTTTGCTATTCTGTTATTTTTAGAACTTCAGCATGTGATCAATGTCACAAGTGTGGCCTCATTTCAACAAGGCCTAACACTAATAAAGGCCTTCGATTCCTGCAAACTACATACAATTTTTCGAGGCATTGACGCGATAAACGAATGAAAAAGGTATTTAGTTTATTTTACGGAGTCGCGTCGAACCGCAAACCTGGTAAATAACCCCGGCCACTAGGAACCCGGGGGGGGGGTAAACCAGAGGTTCGGTAAAAGTGTTAAGTGTTGGGTAAATTGAGTTTACTTATTTTTAAAACGCAGTGGGAATTTTCTGTTTTATTATCAAAATGCTGTATATATTTTTGGACCAATCCGTGTGTTTGTCAAGCTATTCTGCGGCATTATGCGCATGCGCACTAAACAACAAGACGCGAAACAACAACAAACATAGTGCATAACGACGGCCTGGATGAAAGAATTGTTTGAACTATAAAATCTCGAAAAAAAAAAAAAAAGCTAGTCACGAGAAAAAGACAAATCATTTCGTCATTCAAGCGGAGGAAAGATGCCCTCGGTCACGTGTCATGGAGGAAAGATCCCCTCTGTCACGTGTCATGGAGGAAAGATGCCCTCTGTCACGTGTCATGGAGGAAAGATCCCCTCTGTTACGTGTCATGGAGGAAAGATCCCCTCTGTTACGTGTCATGGAGGAAAGATCCCCTCTGTTACGTGTCATGGAGGAAAGATGCCCTCTGTTACGTGTCATGGAGGAAAGATCCCCTCTGTTACGTGTCATGGAGGAAAGATCCCCTCTGTTACGTGTCATGGAGGAAAGATCCCCTCTGTTACGTGTCATGGAGGAATGATGCCCTCTGTTACGTGTCATGGAGGAAAGATGCCCTCTGTTACGTGTCATGGAGGAAAGGTACCCTCTGTTACGTGTCATGGAGGAAAGATGCCCTCGGTCACGTGTCATGGAGGAAACGTCCCCTCTGTTACGTGTCATGGAGGAAAGATGCCCTCTGTTACGTGTAATCACGATAATTGGTTCTGCAATGTGAGTTACCGGTAACTTTATTACAAAACGACTAAATTTCATTTTACATTTTTATTGTTATGGTTATAGCTGCAACATATCAGAAGTGTTAAGGAATGAAAATAAAAAGTTGCATTACAGAGTTAGCTGTGTTATTTATTACATATTCAATCTTTTACATGCAGATCCAGCCATTACAGAAGAAAGGGTGCTCAAGGACATAAATATTTGCCATCTGATTTGAAAGTAAATAAGAAGCATCAACTTTTCCTGGAACAAAACCAAACTACTATTGAAGATGATGCACAATCTGAATCAGACACATCATTATTTTCTATTAGATCGTTTTTCTAAATTCAATTAAAATGATTTTTGAATGAAACATTATCTTGTTTACTTTTGTTTGGAATTCAGATTTATAGAAACAAATCATGCAGACTTATAGCACTCTCAACATTACACTATTACAAGCGACTTTCCAGCATTTATAACATTGTTCTGTTAAAATATATCAATAAAAATATTAATCATACACAATTATGTAATGTATATGATACAATGTAATTTTATTTTGTTATGTAAGTGGTTTGTTATCTATAAACAACTTGAATAATTTGCTACTGGGAATAATGTTATGCCATCAAAGTGTGATTGATATACAGCATTTTGTCGCTAAGTTTCAGCTGAATACACAGCATTTTAAAACGAAATAAGACATTCAATCAACACATTTTAATTAACCTACATTTCAATTTTCATCATAATCGAACTTATATTTTGAATATATACCTAAATTAACATTTTCCCCGAAAATTTGACCCATCATTGTGTAGCAGAAAAAGTCGTTTATCTCAAAATGCCAAAAATGGAGATACAGCATTTTGAAATCGACTCTTCAGTACACAAAATCTTTTTTATACAATAGAGTGTGGTATACACATTGGCGTCATATACCTTTCAGTGTCATGTAATATTCAGTATCACTTCAAATCAATTGTCATACCATTTAGCGTCTCATACAATTCAGTGTCATATACCATTTTGTGTCATGTACCATTCAGCGTCATAAATACCATTCAGCGTCATAAATACCATCCAGCGTCTCATACAATTCAGTGTCATATACCATTTTGTGTCATGTACCATTCAGCGTCATAAATACCATTTAGCGTCATAAATACCATCCAGCGTCTCATACAATTCAGTGTCAGATACCATTTTGTGTCATGTAACATCCAGCATCATAAATACCATTCAGCGTCATAAATACCATCCAGCGTCTCATACAATTCAGTGTCATATACCACTTTGTGTCATGTACCATCCAGCGTCATAAATACCATTCAGCGTCATAAATACCATCCAGCGTCTCATATAATTCAGTGTCATATACCACTTTGTGTCATGTACCATCCAGCGTCATAAATACCATTCAGCGTCATAAATACCATCCAGCGTCTCATACAATTCAGTGTCATATACCCTTTTGTGTCATGTACCATTCAGCGTCTCATACAATTCAGTGTCATTTACCATGTTGTGTCAAGGACCATTCAGCGTCATAAATACCATTCAGCGTCATAAATACCATCCAGCGTCTCATACAATTCATTGTCATATACCCTTTTGTGTCATGTACCATTCAGCGTCATAAATACCATTCAGCGTCATAAATACCATTCAGCATCTCATACAATTCAGTGTCATATACCCTTTTGTGTCATGTACCATTCAGCGTCATAAATACCATTCAGCGTCATAAATACCATTCAGCGTCATAAATACCATCCAGCGTCTCATACAATTCAGTGTCATATACCCTTTTGTGTCATGTACCATTCAGCGTCATAAATACCATTCAGCGTCATAAATACCATTCAGCATCTCATACAATTCAGTGTCATATACCCTTTTGTGTCATGTACCATTCAGCGTCATAAATACCATTCAGCGTCATAAATACCATTCAGCGTCATAAATACCATTCAGCGTCTCATACAATTCAGTGTCATATATCCTTATGTGTCATGTACCATTGAGCGTCATAAATACCATTCAGCGTCATAAATACCATTCAGAGTCTCATACAATTCAGTGTCATATACCCTTTTGTGTCATGTACCATTCAGCGTCATAAATACCATTCAGCGTCATCAATACCATTCAGCGTCTCATACAATTCAGCGTCCTATAACATTTAGCATCTTATATATAAAAATGAGTTAGGCTGACCGTAAAGCCAAAGAAGCCGAAATAATTTAAATTTATTTAGATTTTAAAAACAATCATAGTTATATTCTATGATTTTAAGGAAATGAAATAATTTTAAATGCGCAAAATATATTATATTATCCTTTTTTAATAAAAGTTTAATTAATATTAGTATAAATTAAGAAATACATGTAAAGTAACAACTAGTAACTATTTTAAGCATTTTATCTGAAAGTTATGCAACAAAAATTACACAAACAGTTATGATCTGAGAATGATATCGTTATCACTTTTATCGGGAAACCCAAATATCCTTTATTTTTTTTGCGATTTTTAGTGCGTTGTCAATATAGCGAAATAAAAGTAACATTAATTTGATATAAATTATTGCGCAAATGACGTCGTAACGCGATTGCACATTTTAGCAAACGTTCTAAGTTTCTTTAATTTAATAACCGCATGTGACAAAACTGTTAATGGATTTTCTTTTCTTACTACAATTGATCACTTTTTAAATCAAAATATATATAAATATATAAATGAATGAGTGTGTGTATTTTTGTATGTCTCGTATGCATTCCTACACCATTAATGCGATTGCGACAAAAGTTTGTTGAGTTGTCAACGTAAACGGGCATTTTACACTTTTCAACCATTATAAAATGTTCCGTTTTCAGCCGTTGGCCTTTAATTCGTTTGTTTTTTTTTTTCATAGGAGATTTGTTAAAAATTATTCCGTTATTTGCTTTTTTGTCATTTATCTGGATGGGATCAAACTTTGGTGAGATGTTGCGAGCACGTCTGCAAAGGATTTTAAATTATTACAACCGTTTTAAAAATATTCCACTTTGAGCAAGGGGCCCTATGTTCGTTTTTTCCAAGTATGAGCTATACAAATATAATTTTAAACCGTTTGAGCTCCTACTTCATTTATGCGATTGCGACAAAACTTTATTGAGCAGTTTTCCATAAGCTCGTGAGTCGTTATAACACATTTAAAATATTCTTTTCATGGACGGTGGCCCCAAATTAATATTTTTCTTATGCGAGCTTTGTAAAAAAACAGTTTCCATATGCGCTCTTTCGTCATTATTCGAATGCGATCAAACTTTGGTGAAATGTTGCGAGCACGCCCACCAACGTTTGGAGTCATCACAAACCCTTTTAAAATATTCCATTTTGAGCAAGAGGCCTTATTTTCACTATTTCCTAAAACGTGCCACATCAATATATATAAAAGCGATTTCGATACAACGGAGGTGAGTTGTTTTCCACAAGCCGGAGTATTTTTGTAAGTCATTTTAACCCTTTTAAAATATTCCGTTTTGGGTAATTGGCCCACGCATGCGTTTTTTTTCCCCTTATTCGAGTTTTGTAACAAATCATTTCCGTATGCGCTCCTCTACCATTTATTAGAATGCGATAAAACTTTAGAGAGATGTTGTGCGCACGCCCGCAAAAGTGTTTTAAAATAATAATTATTGCAACCATTTTAAAATATTCCGTTTTTAGCTAAGGGCCCTATGTTCGTTTTTTTCCTAAATAAGCTATACAACTGTAATTTAAAACTGAGCTAATGCATGAATGGATAGATATTTAATCAAATACAAATAGTGACATTATATTGTGTGTGTGACATAATTTGTAGGTTTCTAAAGTAATACAACAAATCTGCAACATTCCGTTCGTGGCCGAGGGGGGGGGGGCAAAATTCGTTTTCCACCCTTATATTATCTATATAATTATCGTATGTATTCCTATACCGCTCATCCGATTGCGCTAAAACTTCGATGAATTGATATGCGAACCCCCGCAAATGTTTCTCAATTAGAACATCTATACTATAAAAGTCAAAGCCCTTATTCACTCACTCACACTCACACTTATCACCAATTTTCCAACTTCCCTTGTAGATAGAAACCTAAAATTTGGCATGCTTATTCCTTACAGCTTACACACAAAAGTTAATCATGTTTCATTTCTAAAATCTATACCGTTTGGGGCAGGGGGCCGAAAATGTCATTTGTTTTCTATATGAGCTATATAAATAAAATTATCAACATATACTGCTACATAAATCGATGGATCTTGACCAAACTTAATACACATACTCTTGAGTATCCATATTCAAATACCGAAGGGCACGTAACGCATAATATCCATACCTCTGGGGCTGGGGGCCCATTTCATTTTTCCTTATATAAGCATTATAAATATCAATATGCTTAGTACCCGACATAAATAGATGGATCTTGACCAAACTTAGAACACATATTCATGATTATCAATATTCAAATACTTAATGTTACTAAACTCATAATATTCATACCTCTTGGGCCGGGGGCCCCATTTCATTTTTTAGCTATACTAATAAAAAGCAAAGCTCTCACTCACTCATCACTAATTCTCCAACATCACCTGTAGATAGAAGCCTGAACTTTAGCAGATTTATTCCTTACAGCTTAATTACGAGAGTTAAGCAGGATTCATTTCGAAACTCTATATTGTTTGTGGTTGGGGGACCCAAAAAAATCATTTTTTCCAATATGAGCTTTATAAATACAATCATCGACATATACTGCTACATGAACAGCTTGATCTGGACCAAATCTTAGTATACATATATTTGATGATCCATACTCAACTACCGATGGGTAATTAACACAAACTATTCATCCCTGTGGGACCGGGGGCACATTTCATTTTTCCTACTGTAAATTTTATAAATATCAATATGCTCAGTGCTCCGACATGAATAGATTGAGTTTGACCAAACTTAGTACACATACTCTTGATTATCAATATTCAAATACTTAAAGTTACCAAACTCATAATATTCATCCCTCTGGGGCCGGGGGCCCCATTTCATTTTTTTAGCTATACTAATAAAAAGCAAAGCCCTCACTCATTAATTCTCCAGCTTCCCCTGTAGATAGGAGACTGAAATTTCGCATACTGCTTTATGAATAGCTGGATCTTGACCACACTTAACATACATATATTTGATGATCCATACTCAAATACTGAAGGGTAATTAACACATACTATTCATCCCTGTGGGACCGGGGCCACATTTCATTTTTCCTAATATAATTTTTATAAATATCAATATGCTCAGTGCTCCGACATGAATAGATTGAGCTTGACCAAACTTAGTATACATATTCTTGATTATCAATATAAAAATACTTATGGTTACTAAACTTATAATATACATACCTCTAGGGCCGGGGACCACATTTCATTTTTTTCTTATCTAAACTAATAAAAAGCAAAGCCCTCACTCACTCATCATTAATTCTCCAGCTTCCCCTGTAGATAGAAGCCTTAAATTTGGCATACTGCTTTATGAATAGCTGGATCTTGACCAAACTTAACATACATATATTTGATGATCCATACTCAAATACTGAAGGGTAATTAACACATACGATCCATCCCTGTGGGGCCGGGGGCCCTTTTCATTTTTCCTAATATAACTTTTATAAATATCAATAAAAGGGGTAACTCTAAAATATTCCTCTAGCGTAGAAATCGTCCCTCAATTAACTCTTTTGGTAACAAAAGTACTTTAATTAGTGATCACTCAGATTGGGTAATTTAAGATCATGTTTTGAGGAAAGTTTTTTAAGGGCGTGGAATGTAGTAGGGTAGGCGTATAATATATAGCAGATTAATACTTCTCAAAACTTAATGATCTTTGCAATGTAAATATCACTACATAGATAATTCCTTTTTATGTTAGGAAATGTGATGAGTTTTTGGAATAGCAGGAACAAATTTTCGCAACGGACCTAACATTATCATATCAATAAAATCGGGTCATACATTCTAGTATATTTGTAGGTGGCATATCAGGACTGATTTTCGATAGACGTGTCAGATGTTGGATATATCGCGTTCGTTGAATAATGGCGGGGGTAGGTTAGAAACATTTTATTCTGTAAGTATCGTATACAATTGAGTGTGGTATAACATTTAGCGTTGTATACGATTCAGCGTCCTATACCATTGAGTGTCATAAACTATTCAGTGTCGTATACCATTCTGTGTCATATTCCATCCAATTTCATAAATCATTCAGCTTCGTAAAAGATACATCGTATAATACAGTTCCGTGTCATATGCCATCCCATGTCATATACCATTCCATGTCAGATACCATTTAAAGACATAAACCATTTCATGTCATATACAATTCAGTTTTTATATACAATTCAGTGTTATTTACAAACCAGTTTCATCCAATATTCATTGTCTTATACTGTTCATTGTCTTATATACCATATAGTGTCATATTCCTTGTAGTGTTATTTGCTATTCAGTTTTATACACTATTCAGTTTCCTATATCATTCTTTGTAATTTAACATTCTTTGTCAAGTATCTTTTAGTGTCTTTCACAATTTAGTGCAATTAATACCATTTATTTAATGATACCATTTATTTAATGATACCATTTATTTAATGATACCATTTATTTAATGATACCATTTATTTAATGATACCATTTATTTAATGATACCATTTATTTAATGATACCATTTATTTAATGATACCATTTATTTAATGATACCATTTATTTAATGATACCATTTATTTAATGATACCATTTATTTAATGATACCATTTATTTAATGATACCATTTATTTAATGATACCATTTATTTAATGATACCATTTATTTAATGATACCATTTATTTAATGATACCATTTATTGTTATATAATAATTAGTGTCCTTTGCATTTCTCCGCCACATAACATTTAGCGTCATATAACATTCAGTGTCATAGTCAATTGACTGTCATATAACAGTCAGTGTCATAGTCAATTGACTGTCATATAACATTCAGTGTCATAGTCAATTGACTGTCATATAACATTCAGTGTCATAGTCAATTGACTGTCATATAACATTCAGTGTCATAGTCAATTGACTGTCATATAACATTCAGTGTCATAGTCAATTGACTGTCATGTAACATTCAGTGTCATAGTCCATTGACTGTCATGTAACAGTCAGTGTCATAGTCCATTGACTGTCATATAACATTCAGTGTCATAGTCAATTGTCTGTCATATAACATTCAGTGTCATAGTCCATTGACTGTCATGTAACAGTCAGTGTCATAGTCAATTGACTGTCATATAACATTCAGTGTCATAGTCCATTGACTGTCATGTAACAGTCAGTGTCATAGTCAATTGACTGTCATATAACATTCAGTGTCATAGTCAATTGACTGTCATATAACATTCAGTGTCATAGTCAATTGACTGTCATGTAACAGTCAGTGTCATAGTCAATTGTCTGTCATGTAACAGTCAGTGTCATAGTCAATTGACTGTCATATAACATTCAGTGTCATAGTCAATTGACTGTCATATAACATTCAGTGTCATAGTCAATTGACTGTCATGTAACAGTCAGTGTCATAGTCAATTGACTGTCATATAACATTCAGTGTCATAGTCAATTGACTGTCATGTAACAGTCAGTGTCATAGTCAATTGTCTGCCATGTAACATTCAGTGTCATAGTCAATTGACTGTCATGTAACAGTCAGTGTCATAGTCAATTGACTGTCATGTAACAGTCAGTGTCATAGTCAATTGACTGTCATGTAACAGTCAGTGTCATAGTCAATTGACTGTCATGTAACAGTCAGTGTCATAGTCAATTGACTGTCATGTAACAGTCAGTGTCATAGTCAATTGACTGTCATGTAACAGTCAGTGTCATAGTCAATTGACTGTCATGTAACAGTCAGTGTCATAGTCAATTGTCTGTCATGTAACAGTCAGTGTCATAGTCCATTGACTGTCATGTAACAGGCAGTGTCATAGTCCATTGACTGTCATGTAACAGGCAGTGTCATAGTCCATTGACTGTCATGTAACATTCAGTGTCATAGTCAATTGACTGTCATGTAACAGTCAGTGTCATAGTCAATTGACTGTCAGGTAACAGTCAGTGTCATAGTCAATTGACTGTCATATAACATTCAGTGTCATAGTCAATTGACTGTCATGTAACATTCAGTGTAATAGTCCATTGACTGTCATGTAACATTCAGTGTCATAGTCCATTGACTGTCATGTAACATTCAGTGTCATAATCCATTGACTGTCATGTAACATTCAGTGTCATAGTCCATTGACTGTCATGTAACAGTCAGTGTCATAGTCCATTGACTGTCATGTAACAGTCAGTGTCATAGTCCATTGACTGTCATGTAACAGTCAGTGTCATAGTCCATTGACTGTCATGTAACATTCAGTGTCATAGTCCATTGACTGTCATGTAACATTCATAGTCATATACGTTTTATGTGCGCCTTTCTTTACGTAATCTTGAGATCTCGTTTCGTAAATACAGGATGTTTTCTTAAATCGTACTACTATCTACCCACCACCATCGACGTGACAATGCCAGTTCGTGTAGGACGTTATCACTTGGTTGATGCAAGCTCATCAAGGATGCTGTTTCGAAGGGAAGGTGGGTGGACACATGCCATTAAGTGGACGGTAAATATACTAGAAACGTTGCTTTTTCCCATGAGTTTTTCTCTGCTAACAAATGCAACCAGATTTAAAAGCTTGCACAGAGGCGGATACTAAAATTACGAGGGAAGCGAAGAAGACTTGGGACACAATAAATATAATTGTATGGTTTCCATTGAGTACTGCCTTCTTAATTTCTGTGATATGTTTGTGTGTACACAGATCGTGAAGTTGCAAAAATTGATAGGTAGAGAAACAAACCTATATGAAAGGTGCCCTTTGTTTGTAGGTATATATATATATTTATATATATATATACATATATATTTGTTTATTTATTTATATATATATACTTTTATATACCTTTAAGAGTAATCCCCCATTTAGCAAAAATCGATAAGTGATTTATTCACATGTTACAAATAAAATGAAAAGATTTTATTGGTCCCCTAACTGGTGTGTAGCGACGCCACTGTGGGCCCGGAAATTAAAAGAAAAAAAATTGAAGGTTAGTTTGCTCAAATTTAGTGTTACGGAGTTTGCGTCATTATTTTAACACACACACACGCACGCCCAAACACTCAAACGCACGGAAACTTATACAGACATTTGGTCAGCGCGATACGTCTTCAGTAACAAGTAAAACGCTTTGAAAGAACTCCTGACTACCTTCTTATCACACCTTGACAACTGAATCAACCGAATCAACCCAGTCAACTCAATCAACATGTCTGTAAGTTTTCGTGTTGTAGCTTGTGATATTTGATTTAATGACACATTTGATAGACACTAATTTCTTGTCCACCTTCCACATGTTTTGAAACTGTCAATTGTGCATTTAATGTAAAGCATATACTTCAAGCATATACTTCAAGCATATACTTTTTGTAAGGGTTGCCAGTTTATATTACTGTGTCAATTTTGCAACAACAATTTTTTTATTTTCAGTTTGTCAGAATCATTATTTTTGTTCTTGATATTGATATTTGACGATTTTAAATGGTCTGATATACAGTAAATTATTCGACTCATTTGTTAAAATTAGATTAAAAGAGAACAACGTATCATTATCATCAAACATCCTGTCTAAGAAATAAAACTGTAAAAATATAATCTCACTCAAAATTCTTACATTAATTAAAAAAATTAAAGAGTTTTTTTTAAATGTATTTATCTTAATGCATTTTCATCACGCGTATGTGGCTGAAAGCGGCACTTATGGTAAACTATTTTTAACTAAACATAATATTTGTTCTCTAAACTCATAGTGGGTATGTCATTGAGTTCAGAAACATGAACCACGGGCAAAAAGTAATTCTCTATTGACTTGCGTTGTTTCACAGGTTTATTCCATGCAATATTTTTTGAGTGGTTCATTTTCAGTGACGCCAGGTTTAGTTAAAAAAAACAAACAAACAAACGAAACAAGATAAAAAGTCAAAGGTTAATTTCGACAGATTGTGGGGTTAGAACGTGGGACTGCTGCAACAATTATTTTGTTCCATTTATGTCAATAATTGCAACTATTTACTTCGAAATATTTCCTCGCAGTACCCCGTTCCATACGGATGTCTTCCAGGAAAAAAGATAGTCATTCATGGAACACCTGCATGTAATGCAAACAAGTAAGTCATGTCTAAATGTGTGCCATGTGCGTGTTGTCTCAATGGCTACGTTTTTCTCAATAAGATTAGTGCCTTAATCTGTGTGTTGTCACAATGAATGTTTTCTTCACATGTGTATGTTAATTAGAGTTGTACCACTTGGCCGATTTATCGGTGATCTGCATTTGTTGACCGATTATTCGATTATTTTGCCTACGAAAAATGCTATCAAGATGTTTAATACCAATTTGTAAAACTTTAAAAGAGTGTGCATGTTTCATCAGATTTCAGGTATTTATAAACTCTGAAATTGTTTTTTTTTTCAACTTACCCCCACACCCACCACAACCCTAAGCCCCCCCCCCCCCAAGCAGTGTAGTGAGATTTATTTTACAAAAATGTAAAACTTTAAAAGAGTGTGCATGTTTCATCAGATTTCAGGTATTTATAAACTCTGAAATTGTTTTTTTTTTCAACTTACCCCCACACCCACCACAACCCTAAGCCCCCCCCCCCAAGCAGTGTAGTGAGATTTATTTTACAAAAATGTGACAGGTACTGAATGACAATGCATATTTTTCATTAGCTCTCTAGGTTTAATTTCTGAAACTAAACAATTCTTTCAATGTGTTTCACAATTAAAACTACGTGTCTTAAGCTTAGAATTAGAAATTACTGTAGCAGCAATATAGCTGGAAGGAGAGCAAGGTGACAGAAGCTTACTATATGGATAATTTAGGCGGATGGTTCTTCGGACTATAACAGAGTTTTTTAAAAAAAATTATACAAAAGTGAAAGTGTCACTTTTCGTTTAAAGTTTACCCTTAAATAAATCATGGGGTTCAAATAAACCTGATCAGAAAGCAGCACGACTCCATTCGTAGACAGGCGATAAAGATTTTTTTTTATTTTAAAGACATTATGGAGAGACTCAGACTCAGAGAAAATAAGAGAAGCAACAGGTTAATTAATTAATAAACGCTAATGAAGAAGCCCCCCACACACACACACAAAACTATCATACCAGCGTCGGACGCATCCTCATTATCACACAGCCCCCGTTCCTAAACATGCTGTGAACTATGTGTTACTAGGCCTTAACCGGGTGCAGTTTTTATTGCAATGGTCCGGATATGTTAATAGACAGTCCTACAACTTCCCTGCCGGCCAATAGAAAATAGACCCACGCCATACCCGTGGCTCTATATTGATTTATATAATAGTCAACTCCACAAAAAAATTAAAACTACCGAGGTCATACGTAATGCATGACAGTTTTTTTTACTCAATTACAAAATATATAAAGATATATACACTAAAATATTTACTATAGATGGCCACTAAGAGCATTATTTCTCCTAAAAACTTTTGATCTCACCACAATTAAACTCCACTCCACTTTTAAAAAACAAAAGTAAAACATTTTTTCAAAGAATGTCATTGCCTACGAATGATAACTTCAATAACATTCAAAAGAATTGCATGACGCCAGGAAATAGTTCTTTAACGCTCGACCACTTCTTGAATTCTTAGGTTTAGTGTCAACATCGTTCTTGGACCAAACGCTGAATGTGATTTGATAGCCCTTCACCTGAAATTCAGATTTGATTGCAATTCTATCACCTGCAACAGTCGGACGGCCTGTGGGTGGGGCCAACCACAAGTCTATCAGTGTAACCCTCTTTGTAAAGGTGTCCCGTTCACGTTGAAGATCTCGATCGATCAGTGTGGATTCAAGGTACGGTCACATATTGATGGTGTGATTGACATGTTTTTTACTGGGGTTGTTATAGTTTTTGTATTATCGTTCATACGATGGTGACATAAATAGCCATATCGTTTGGAAATGGTTCACTTTAATTATCTTTTTGAAGCTTCGACCTTCGGAGCCATATAAAGGTATGTTGAGTCAAGGTTAAACATTATTTAAATACCACAGGTTAATAAGGCACATATTCCGGTGTAGGTCTGAGATTACTCTCTTATGACGCCGGTGCTTACATTGGCAATCAAATCCATCTGATAAGATGTGCTATATAAAATATATTCCTCACATAGTGCTCTGGCCTCAAACTGAAACATTTAGTGAAGGACATTAGGTCAACTTATGCGCTAAAGTTTATGGGACAAGGCTGCAATGGTAATAGGTAACGTGCCTGTTATATTCTATCCTGTTAAAGTATGTGCCGATGGGACGGCGCTCAGAGCACATCCCTGTCACAAGAATCTGCTACTTTCAGCCTAACAGACACCAATGGGTCTGTTGTGCTAGGAGACGGCATGTCAGCGAATACACCAATGGCTGTCGTCTTATCTGCTTGCTGCATGTACAATTTTGTTTGAAAATGGTCCCCCAACATGTTTTTAAATTCCGTATGTTACTATGGAGATGAATGAAATGTTGAAATGTTTGAGAAGATATTTAGAATTTCGGTTATTTTTAAAAGTCTTCAATTTCTGTGTATCGCTGGATGTTTGATACAAATTTTCTTGAAGGGATTCACAAATGTAATTTGAGAGTAAGCATAATTTTGCAGTGATTACATCGTAACAAAGAACCTTAGTTTAGGTGTAAGAAGATACACTGAAACTAAAACTGTAACTTTGATAACTTTTTACATTACAGTATTCAAACATCATCGCCTAACTTATCCGTGCAGACAGAAATATCCCCGACGTCACTCTATGTGTCTTGTCCAAAGACCGTCTGTGTGAAGGCTCTAGGACTGACTTCTGTGCTAACGGATTCGAAGGCGGTTCTCGTTCCGTGGGTGTGGCTCCTAGTTAGTTTACCGATCAAGAGCTAAAACGCTCAATGCGGCATCTGCAGATCTTAGCTGCACGTACCGTGGGTGGCTGTTAGTGATGTATTTGATACTTTGTCTTGGAGGATTCTGTTAAAAAGATGCCAACGGAAAAGTAGAGTACATTGCTAAAAAATATGAAATAAATAACGCTAACAGTATTCTATCTAAATTTACATATAATAATACCATGTTTTTTTTGGCTATTCCAGATTTCAGTCAACTGCAAATATTTAGCCAATTTTAATCATCGCATTCAACCCGGAGCTTGCAACAACTTCCTGATCATCAAAGGCGACGTTTGTGTGTCCAATGTCACGTTGTGTTAATTGATTTGTACAGAGGTTCCCACATTTTTCGCCCTTCCTGCATCCAGGTTTTCCAAGGCAACGTTTGTCAAATAATGACACTGTAAAAAAATGCATTTATTTTTTAAATTTTATTTTTTACTTTTGGAAATTTCTTGAGAATAATCAGGGGTGCCTAAACGCACAGTTTTGAATCTCTGGATTAAACCATTATTTAACCACCAAAAGATGGAAGATTTTTAAAGTTTTTTATAACCTTATATAAAACATATAATTCACAGTTTCTTATTATTGTAATTTTGTAGCTACCTAAGTATTGATATAATACTTAATGTTATTGCTTGCTGTTTAATCGCTATTTAGTGTTTATTTAAAAATATACTTGCTAAATTTGATGTATCATTACCTTTAGGCAAAAGAAAGAAAATACAATTCTTCTCCAATTATAGCTATAAAGTTTACATTTTATTGCCATATATTCAATACTAAAACACAAATTCAAATTTAAAACAATAGACTCATGCTTAAAATGCTTGTAGACAACATATCATTCAATGAATTAGTGATAAAGAAAATTTAAATAAAAAACAACAAAATATTTATTTTTTTTTAATGAAAATACATTCTGCATTAAATTATGTCTCATGAAATAATTAGTAATTATTAAATAAGAATAAAAATTAAGAAGAAGTGCATGTTTTAAAAAAAAGGACATATTAATATTTTTTTGCGTCCCCTAGTTACCGATCAGGTGAGCTAATCTTTCACCTAGACCAGTTGTCTCCAAAATTGTCAGCCAGAGGGCCGCATTAACTATCAAACAGCAGTTCAGGGGCCGACTACACACTCGAGATCCAAATAAAAAATAATCAAAACATTGATGTTGTTTTTAATCATGCATGTATTATTATTTCCTTCAGTTATTATTTAATAACACATTGATACATGACACATGAACACATGTACTGCTTCCAAAAAAAAAAAAAAAAAAATAATAAAAAAATTGATTTTTTTTTTAAACATGCATGTATTTTTTTTTCCTTCATTTTTTTTTTAAAAACAAATTGAAAAAAGAAAAATAAAAACATGTACTGCTTCCAAAAAAAAAAAAAAAAAAAAAACAAGACGAATTTTGATTTAAAGGCCTTTAGAAAGTAAAAAAAAAAAAAAAAAAAAAAACAAGACGAATTTTGATTTAAAGGCCTTTAGAAAGGTGTATAGATCTGAAACTAGATTTTTCCCTCTTTTAGGTTCAGAAAATTTTAATGACTAGTTATGTCTGCAGCACAGACTAATTTCAATACCCACTCTTCATCAGAAACTAATGCCTGTGGCTTGCCTTTACTTTCCAGGAAGTCACTCATTTCCTTTCTTAACTTAAATACTCTGCTCATAACTTTCTCACAACTTAGCCATCTTATTGCTGTGTAATATGGTAATCTAGCATTTTTGTGTCTGTTCATTTTAACTTGACTCTGAACTGTCTCTTGTTGAGCCTCTGTGACCTTATTATATTAACCCTCTTTATCACATGATTCAGCACGCTGCTAATGTCCACATATTTTTCACGCAAAGATTTCTGCTGAATAATACAGTGCAGGAACATTGGTTGCAGAATGTTTTTCTCATTACATATCAGCTTTACTTGTCCAACCAAGCATTTCTTTATGCCAATCAATTTCTTTCCTCCATCAAAAGTCAGGCAGCTGAGGTTAGTCCAGTCCAAGTTATAATCAGCAAATGTTTTTTTTCAACTCATTAAATATATACTCTCCGGTAACAGTGTCGCACATGCTATATAGGGAAGCCAGCTCTTGTGTTATGTTCATGTCTTTATCCACACCTCTAACGAACACAAGCAGTTGAGAGGTGGAATAGCTGTCTAGCTATTCATCCACTGCAATTAAAAATTGGCGAAATTTGCTTGCATTTTCGCAATTTGAGTCACAATAATATCTCATTGACTGTGAACGTTAGTAGAAAAACTAAGTAGGATTTAGGTTTTGCAAAATAATGATCTGTTAGAAAATATAACGCACTACTGCTCGCGTCTCTTTAAATTAGGTAAAAACATAGCGACCAAGTAGGCGGCATCTGATCTTGGCAGGATACACGTAAATTTCAGAAATTTTTTCGGTAGACAAAAAAAGTCTCAAAAGGGCGGCATGATAGGGACACATTTGACCCGCAGGCCATAGTTTGGAGACTCCTGATTTAGACGATAAAGATGAAAATAATTACTTCTTTAATAAAATACTGAAAAAATCACAAACAACGCATCTGTCAAATAATCTGAACTTTTTACCTTTGTTTTTGTAAGATAATTTACATTTTTGTGTTAATGTTAAAAACTACTAATATCTCCAGTTAGACTATTACGAGCATACCTGTACGAGATTAAATTTTAAAATGTAATGGGGATGTTCTGCTAGTCATTTTTTTACCTAGACTGCGCCACAGAAATCTCTGTCTTGTTGATGAATCCCTAATTCTCTCGTTCATCATTTTTTTTTCTTTGCCATCTACGTCCTTACATACCTTATCGTTGATGAAAGTGGAAGGAATTCCATAAAGAACTTTAACAGAAAATTAAAATTTTCTCTTGTACCTGAAGGAAGCTTTGACAAACCATCTAGTCATAATCCTGAATCTAAACAACTTTTTTGTTTTCAAATTTAGTGTTGATTAAAATTCATTTTTTTTTTTTGAAAAAAAAATATGTTTACAAAACTTCTTTTCTAATTAAATGATAGTGTATGTAAACATCTTTTCTATTTCCTATTAAAAGTATAATTTCTATGATTGATGTGTTAGAGTCTTGTTATTTTATGTCTTTTAATAAATCCTGTATATTTTTGGCTTAAATAAATATTACCTATTTCTTAAAAAAAAAGTACCTATGAAAATAACTTTACAATTCACTTTGTCAAATTTTATTCTTTAGCCTATATAATAGAACTAAACTAATCTGAGGCTAAAAGTAAAGACACCCAGTAGGTTAAGCATTAGAATGTTACATTTACATTAACTTAAGTACTATTTAAAATGTATAATTTAATATTAATACCTTATAACATTTTTTTTAAAAATACCTTTACTTTAATGGTGTTGTAGTAGTAGAAGAAGCGAAAAATAATGTTTAGCTTAGGCCCTAATAGAGTACCCGGTCTAGGATTGTAACAACTATTTCTGATTTTAGTAATATTCTCCATATGAATAATCTTAAATAAGAGAGTAACAATTATTATTATTGCTCTGACAAAACTATTTATGACTGATTCAATAAATAAGAACGATACAAAGGAGTACAGGATAAATACTATTTTTTTAACGTAATAAAACTAAAAATGTTGTGTTGACCCCTTTGGCTCACACCAGGATCAAAATATCTAGCTCATCGTGTCTGCCCTGGTATCGGCATAAGTATAAGCACTTTGTCCCCTGAAGATACTGTCTGAATTGGGACTTTTTGTCACAAGAACTTTCGTTTTAGACTGAGAATATTTTAAATGAGATTCTGAAAAATTAACGGAAATAAAAAGTTTAGTTTTAAACTGTAAGAATCCAAATGATTTTTGAACTGTTTCTCCTGCTGCAAAGAGTAGCATGTTGATTCTTTCATCCGAGTCTTTCTCTTGTTCTAGGCAGTACGTTCTCATCATGTTCTTCAATGTCTAATGGAATCGCTCAAGTGCTCCCTGCAACTCAGTGTAATATGCACTGGACAAGCAGTGCTCTATACCAAATTGGTTAATCACTTGTTTAAATAGTCCAGCCTTTAAGTTGTTTCCCTTGTCAGACTGTACAGACTCTGGAAGACCAATCAATACAAAGAAACTTCTTCAATGTTTTGACGATGTTCGGAGTCTTGATATTGAGAAAAAGAAAAGCTCTGGTAACCTTGTGAAAGCACACATGATTGTCAGCAAGTATTGGTGACTTGATTTTGTCTTTGGCAGAGGCCATACGGAGTATGATATGACGCTACTGAAAGGTTCTTCAAGAGCTGGAATGGTTTGAGGAGGAGCTGCTTGTATCTTATGATTTGGTTTCCCTACAAGCTGACAGGTATGACAAGATGTTTCTTTATTTTGGACCAAAAATTGTGACGTGATTTTGTGACATGTGTAGTTTGGCCTTAAAGGGATTAATCATGGGCTAAGTTCAGCACTTTGTTACGGAAAGGTGCATAACTATTATCTGATGAACTATCCTCCATTCTTCATCAGCTTTTTGCGTCTGGAGGTCACCATTTTTTCATTAGTATGTCATCGTGTAGAAAATAACATACAAGGAATTGTTTAGCTTCTTCTTGGGTCAAAGGGTTCTCATGAAGTTTAAGTTTTTTCTGGATCACTATTTTGCTCTTAAATAAGCTGCGTTCAATTTGGTGTTTTGTAATTATTTGACACTTTGTAAGACTTACAAAAAGTTTGTTCCCAGATCAATGTAAAGATTGACTTTATTACTTTTTGGTAAAATCACTTTTTCGAAGATATTGGAACTCATGGCCCTAGCAACAGCACATGCTGGATATCATTCTGGATCTTCTTCTTGAGATTCAATGAAACCAGGTTCATGAGTAGCGATGGGTTCCGCTTGCACATTCCCACCAGCAAAGTCATTTCCTGACAGCAACGAGATGCCGTCAAATGTTAACGTTGGTTGGAAACCCACAACCAAGGCTCCGGAGACTAGGTCTGATTTTAGATGGATGAGATGTAATGATGCACCAATGTACCCTAGCTCTACGCATCGTCTCCAAATTAGGATCATGCTGTTGTGTGACTAAGACCATTTCATGCTCAGACAACATATCCTGATCCACTAAGGGGACGATGATCAAATCTCGTACGGCCTTTGTTAAAGCGGAAGGAGCTATACTTTGCCAAAAGTCATTTGCAATGGAGAATAGCTCCTTTCTAGAACATTGGTCAAATGCCTCTGCTGATGGGTAAATTGGTCAAATGCCTCTGCATATGGGTACATTGGTCAAATGCCTCTGCTGATGGGAACATTGGTCAAATGCCTCTGCTGATGGGAACATTGGTCAAATGCCTCTGGTGATGGGTACATTGGTCAAATGCCTCTGCTGATGGGAACATTGGTCAAATGCCTCTGCTGATGGGAACATTGGTCAAATGCCTCTGCTGATGGGAACATTGGTCAAATGCCTCTGCTGATGGGTACATTGGTCAAATGCCTCTGCTGATGGGAACATTGGTCAAATGCCTCTGCTGATGGGAACATTGGTCAAATGCCTCTGCTGATGGGAACATTGATCAAATGCCTCACCTGATGGGAACATTGGTCAAATGCCTCTCCTGATGGGTTATTAACATCGAAATCTGTTTTGACACCGGAAAAATATAACACTAGGTTTTATAAATGTTTGAACTTAAGAAACACACTTATTAAAATTGAATGACCAAAAAAATTGCAACTAGCTGTGTTCCTTTTATTGGTATTGTTAAATAGTATCTTGAACTCAATTTATTCTGAGTATATTTAAGTGAAAATTGAGTCAAATACACAGAAAAACAATCAATTTATTATTATTATAATAAGAAAATTATATGTATTCAAATTATTTCAGGACAATCCCACAATTTCCTTTTTGGTGCTAATTAGAAATAAAAATATGGACTTCAGTATCCAAGGACGGGCACATCAATTTTCGTTACATACTATTATCCGTAAAGAGAGAAATTAATCTCTTATTTAAGTATATGGCTCGTTCTAAAAACAGTACAAACCAAAAGACATTGCCATATGTTAAATACAATAACAAAGAAAACGATACCCAATCTAGGACTAATTACAATTAATGAGTTTTATTAAATTAATAATAAATTACAAAATCGAAAGGGTATAAATTAAAGCTATTGATTTACAAAATAATGATTGGCTTGTACCGGTACAATTTGGAAGAGGATGCAATGTTGTAAAAGGTGCAATGATGAAAAGTAAATCTGCACACACACAGCAAATGTTAATAAAGAATCTCTGTCTCGTATAGCAAAGCTCTATCGTAATAGCTATCGCTTAAAACATATATCGTGTCATTCTGGTCGCTTAATCCTTCTAGGCACATATAAAACCTGTTTCACAGCTATTTCTCGAACGGGCTAACACATTGTATTACTTTTTGGATATGTTTACATAATTTTAATTATGCAGACTATAGAGTTTATTTAGTCGTAAACAAGGTCAAGAGAGAACATTTTTAGCTAGCCACACCCTAAACTCGGTTCCTAGCTTGGGTTCAGCTATATTTCATTCACAGGGAGAGATGGCGTAAACACTTCGTCTGCATAGCAAAGAGTTTATAAGTAAGCTTAAAAACTGTGGGTGGGTTTTTTAGTTTTATTAAGTTAAAAAATAGTGTTCAACCTGTACTCCTTCGTTTCGTTCTTAATTATTGAATCAATAATAAATAGATTTGTAAGAGCAATAATAACAATAATAATAATAGTTATTCTCTTATTATTGACCACTCATATTGGAAAATATTACTAAAATTTGTTTGCACATCAATTATAACAGAAATCGTTTTTATAATCCTATACTGGGTACTCTATTTAGGGCCAAAGCTTAACATTATTTTTCGTTTATTCTACTACTACAACCGCATTATACACCTAATTAAAATTAGTGTTTTTGAAAAACAAAATGTTATAAATATTAATTATATATTTTAAATAATTCTTTAGTTGATGTAACATTCTAATACTTAGCCTACTTATTGTGCGTCCTTACTTTTAGCCCCAGACTGACGCAGTCTAGTTTAATGATATAGGCTACAGTATATAATTAGAAAAAAGAGAATTGTGAAATTATTGTCATGAGCCCCTTTGAGGTTGTCCATTAATTACGTCAACACTTTTAAAGCCATTTTTGACCCCCCCCCCATCCCCCGTCAACAACTGTCAACATTTCAATAACTCCCCCCCCCTTATTTAATTTTGTCAACCTTTTTAACGCCCGATCCCTTAAAAAAAAGGAATTATATCATAAATAAATGTATAAATACATTTTACTTTGTACTGACCTATGTTATTAAAAATAAAATTAAAATTATCGTTACAAAAAATTCATGACATCTTAAACTTGTTAATCAACAGGTAATAACATTATACAATTACATTTTATAATGCAGAAGCAATTGAAAGGTTGTTAAAGACAGTAAAGCTGACAATTATAGTATATATTTTAGCTGCTATCATCTTCCCAAGGAGTAGCCAGGTTTGCTCTATCGTAACATTGGACACCAGGGACATCATTTGCGTAGGACAGGGGGGACTTTGCCCCCACCCCCTAACTTGCATGTTTTTATTAAATTGCTATGTACTGTGGCACCTCCAGTAATAAACAATTTAAAAAGCCGATCAAGTTTTGTTTTAGCCCCACCCCCCCTGAAAACAACATAATTTGACGTCCCAGATGAGCATAGCCTATGGCAGCTGATTGATCATTTTAATCTTGCGACACTGATATACTAGAAAAGTCAACATCATCCTCATCTAACGATTGAGCACTTAAGATAGAATCATTGTCGGTGTGAGCAATAATTGCCATAAGCTCTATGACCCACATTAAGACATGACCCACATTAAAACATTGCCCACCTTAAGGCATGACCCACATTGAGACATGACCCACATTGAGACATGACCCACATTGAGACATGACCGACATTAAGACATAACCCACATTAAGTCATGACCCACATTGAGGCATGACCCGCATTGAAACATGACCCACATTAAGATATGAACCACATTAAGACATGACCCATATATCGACATGACCCACATTACGACATGACCCACATTAAGACATGACCCACATTGAGACATGACACTCATTAAGACATGACCCACATTTAAACATTACCTACATCTAGACATGACCCACATTAAGACATGGCCTACATTTAAACATGACCCACATTAAGACATGACCCACATTTAAACATGACCCACATTAAGACATGACACACATTTAAACGTTACCCACATTGAGACATGACCCACATTGAGACATGACCGACATTAAGACATGACCCACATTAAGTCATGACCCACATTGAGACATGACCCGCATTTAAACATGACCCACATTAAGACATGACACACATTTAAACGTTACCCACATTGAGACATGACCCACATTAAGACATGACCCACATTAAGACATGACCCACATGACCCACATTGAGACGCTATGTACCTGTTTGCTTTGCATTTGGGCGTTCCATGGATAATTATCCTTTTCCCTGGAAGAGGCCGGGGTTGTTTACCGGTTGTGCGGTGCGCCCCGGACTCCGTAAAATATTCTGAGTACCTTTTTCTCTCGATTATCGCGTATATTATGCATTGATGTGGGTCATGTCTCAATGTGGGTCATATCTGGCGAATATGCTTCGAAAAATTGGTATCGTGGCTATCATTGTCGTGGTCTGGCCTCAAAGGTCTTTATAAGTGTTAGGCCTTGGTTAAATGAGGCAACACATTGAAATGAGACATTGATCACACGCTGTTGCTAAAAATAACACGATAGTTAACAAAAGCCATCGATAAACAATAGATGTATCACTTCCATTAATGTTATTTGTATACTATTGTGAATAATAGATTAAATGTCAGTCTTCATTTGTTTGTAGTTGTCCTTGACCTTTTTAGCACGATTCATTGAAGGTAGTAAGAGTGCAGGCCAAAAAAGAAATAAAAATCTCGTTTCATTAACAAAGGGTGTGAACTTTAAGTTTCTTTAAACGTACAACTAAGTACCTACTGCAGATTACACTTTTTTTTAAGTTTTTGAAGGGCGCGCCACTTTGTACCTATCGTCATCGACATGACAATGTTTCTAAGTGTAGCATGAATCCTGCTTTTCAAGGACGCTGGGGGAGCATAGGTGGGTGAGGTTGTGGGAAGATGTCAGTTTGAGTGGACAGCAGAACCAATAGAAATGTAGCTTTTAAAAAAATAGTTTTGACTTTTCTAAAGATAGACACATCAAGTAGAAACTCTTTCAGTGGCGGATACTAAAATTACAAGGCAATTAAGTTGACGTAGGTTTGTACTTTTATTTAAATATAAAAGCAGTTCAAGCTAGCTGAAAGAAAGAAAGTAATTGTGTTTTAATTATGTCTCTAAGTCATTTTATATCAACAAGATTTTATTTGTCCACAGCACTTGATCAAACCACGCAATAACTCTGCTTTAAATAATAACTATATTGCTCATATGATCTATCTATCTATCTATCTATCTATCTATCTATCTATCTATCTATCTATCTATCTATCTATCTATCTATCTATCTATCCTATCCTCCAGTCTATCTATCTTTCTATCTATATATCTATCTATCTATATATATGTATATTTATCTATCAATCTATCTATCTATCTATTTAACTATCTATCTAATCTATATATATCTATCTATCTATTTATCTATCTGTTTATCTATATATCTATCTATATATCAATCTATATATGGTTAATGTTCCCTAAAGTTGCGTTGAAAACAAATAATATTTTAATGAGTGATCTATTCATACGTTTCCGAAATAATGTATATTGTCCCCTAACTGGTGGGTAGTGACGCCACTGTGAATCTTGGAAATGTTTGCTTTTAATTAATATTGCAAAAATTAGGAGTGTGTTAGTGCTACGAAAATGTCATTATTCTTTTTAACCCAATCAACATGTCTGTAATTTTTTGTGTTGTATCTGGTGATATTTGATTTAATGACAGAGTTCATCGAGAATAATTTCTTGACCACCGTCCATATGTTTTGTAACTGTCAATGCTTCATTTAATGTTATGCATATACTTTTTTTTAAGGCGTTGCTAGTTTATATATAAAAGTACATTTTAAGCAATGGTTTTCCTAAAGGCAGAGTGGGTACGTCATTGAGTTCAGAAATACGAACAACATGAGGCTAAAATAAATCCTCCAATGACCTGCGTTGTTTCACAGGTTCCGTTCCTTGCTGTATGTTTGAGTGGTTTAGTTACGGTGTAAACTGGTCTAGTTTGAGTATTAATCCCAAACAATTTTTTAAAGATAAGAATGTCTAAGTCTATTTTCAGCCCATTGTATGGATAGAAAGAGGGATTGCTGCAACATTTGTTTGACATATGTCAATAATTGCTACTGTTTACTTTGACATCTTTCATTTCAGTGCACCACCATCTACCCCATTCCAAGAGGACCTCTTCCAGGAAAAATGATAATTATCCATGGAACGCCCAAATGTAAAGTAAACAGTTACGTCGCGTCTCAAAGTGGGTCATGTTTAAATGTGGGTCATGTCTTAATGTGGGTCATATTTAAATATATGTCATATCTTAATGTGGGTAATGTCTTAATGTAGGAAATGTGTTAATGTTGGTCATGTCTTAATGTGGGTCATATCTCAATGTGGGTCATGTCTTAATGTGGGTCATATCTCAATGTGGCTCATGTCTTAATGTGGGTCATATCTCAATGTGGGTCATGTCTTAATGTGGGTCATATCTCAATGTGGCTCATGTCTTAATGTGGGTCATATCTCAATGTGGCTCATGTCTAAATGTGGGTCATGTTTAATTGTGGTTCATGCCTTAACGTGTGTTATGGCTTAATGTGGGTCATGTTTTAATGTGGGTCATGTCTCAATGTGGGTTATGTCTTAATGTGGGTCATGTCGCAATGTGGGTCATGTCTTAACGTGGGTCATGTCTCAATGTGGGTCATGTCTCAATGTGGATCATACCTTAATGTGGGTCATGTCTCAATGTGGGTCACGTCTCTTTGTGGTTCATGTCTTAATGTGGGTCATGTCTTAATGTGGGTAATGTTCAAATGTCGGTAATGTCTCAATGGGAGTCGTGTCTCAATGGGGATCATATGTTATAATTGGTCATGTCTTAATGTGGGTCATGTCTCAATTTTGGTCATGTCTCAATGTGAGTCATTTTTAATTGTTGTTCATGTCTTAACGTGTGTCATGTCTTAATGTTGGTCTTGTTTTAATGTGGGTCATGTCTCAATGTGGGTCATGTCTTAATGTGGGTCATTTTGCAATGTGTGTCACGTCTTAATGTGGTTCATGTCGTAATGTGGGTCATGTCTCAATGTGGGTCATGTCTTAATGTGGGTCATGTCTTAATGTGGGTAATGTTCAAATGTCGGTCATGTCTCAATGGGAGTCATGTCTCAATGGGTATCATGTCTTATAATGGGTAATGTCTTAATGTGGGTCATGTCTCAACGTGGTTCCTGTCTTAATGTGTGCCATGTATCAATGTGGGTCATGTCTTAATGTGGGTCATGTCTTAATGTGGGTCATGTCTCAATGTGGGTTATGTCTCAAATTGGGTCATGTCTGAATGTGAGTCATGTCTTAATGTGGGTCGCGTCTCAATGTAGGTCATGTATTAATGTGGGTAATGTTTAAATGTGGGTCATGACTTAATGTGGGTCGTGTCGCAATGTGGGTTGTGTCGCAATGTGAGTCATATCTTAATGTGATTCACGTCTTAATGTGGGTCATGTCGTAATGTGGGTTATGTTTAAATGTGGTCATTTCTTAATGTGGTTCATGTTTTAATGTTGTTCAAGTTTATATGTGGGTCATGTCTTAATGTGGCTCATGTTTAATGTATGTCATGTTTAAATGTGAGTCATGTCTTAATGTGGGTCATGTCTTAATGTGGATAATGTCCTAATGTGTGTCATGTGGCAATGTGGGTCCTATCTTGATGTGGATAATGTCTTAATGTGGGTCATGTCTTAATGTGGGTCATGTTTAAATGTGTGTGTTATCTCAATATGTGTGTTTTCTCAATGTTTGTGCTGTGTCAATGTAAGTGTTGTCTTAATGTGTGTGTTTTCTCAATGTGTGTCACTTTTTAATGTGTCATATCTCTGTTTGGGATGTCTCGGTGTGTGTGTTTTGATAGGGCGTCACCACTTTTCCGATGCATCGGTAATCTGCATTTCGTGACCGATTAATTGACTAGTCGTTTTGCAAAAAATAATATCGAGATACTTAATTTAGATCTAGAACTTTATTTTTTTAATATGCAAATAAGATATGTTTTATAAGACTTTATTGTCATTCTACACTATTAAGCAAGTTTAAGTCTAAAACTTGTTTTTACAACTTACACCCACAAAGTCCAAAAGCAGTGTAGTAAGTTTTCCTTATGTGGCATCATCTGTGCTTACACATCGAGACAGGCACTAAATTACAGTGCGTAAATTACTGTGCTTGCAAGATTTAATTAACTTAAACTTTAAAAAATCTTACAAAGTGTTTGAAAATTAAAATTACTTGTCTTAAGTTTAGAATTAGACATTCCTGTAGCAGCAATATCGATGGTTTGGAGAACAGGGTGGTCGATGCTAAAAATAATACTAATTTATAGTGATGGTTCTTCAGACTATTAGATAATAAAATACATATATATATATATATTTTTTTATAGAAAAATGTCTTTTTTATATAACCTTTAATGTTATATAAAATATTTCAAAACTAATTATTATGTCTACGAATTACAAGTGTACCACGGTCAAATTATGCGTGGGCCGATTTAAATGAATTAAGGTTGAATTGACGTTTGATTGACGTCAGCCAATGAAGCATATGATACAGTCTTGAATGGCGTACACATCAGGTTTATGTACGACATAGCGCATGTTGTTTCGTTTAACATAATAAAACGTTCTCTACATCAGAAGAATGTAAAATGCAAACTGATAGTTATATAATGATTAGATATCGACGGTGAAATATTTAAGAGATACGTTTTTCTTTATCTAAGCCAGATCCATTCAATATTAAGCAGGCCGCATCGAAACTCGCTGACATATTGACCGGGTGGACATATAGGGGGCAACTATGTCAGAGTCAGAACAATAAGGATGGCGCGAGAGTTACTTGCTGATCACATGATGGCCTCGGAAAGATGTCTCGTCGTCCATAAGTGATTGGCCAAGAAGTTAAAGGACCAGTACATAGCGTTTTGCTATTTGTAAATTCAATTGGTGTGTGGGTTTCATAGTATAGTCTGGGGTTTACCCATATCAATTACAATGATAGAGCTTGTGTACATTAACCTTATTAAGTTTATCATACAAAGTAAATTATCATTGTGTTGGCTGTTTGTTCTTCGTATGCGAATAGGACCAAGGCTATTTTCAATGATGAGTTGCTGGGTGGTTTTCCAGTCATATTTTTATGGAAAGCTTTCCGGCACTTAGGACCAGGACGTATATATATATGTTCCATTCTCTGATTGCAAATAAACTTATGTTTACCAATGAAGGAAGTCAATTGCGTTAACAAAACGTGGTACATTTATATAAGTAAACCCATGAATATCAAAACCCAATCATATTACATATATTAAAATTTAATTATATATATATGTTCCATTCTCTGATTGCAAATAAACTTATGTTTACCAATGAAGGAAGTCAATTGCGTTAACAAAACGTAGTACATTTATATAAGTAAACCCATGAATATCAAAACCCAATCATATTACATATATGAAAATTTAATTATATATACATGTTCCATTCTCTGATTGCAAATAAACTTATGTTTACCAATGAAGGAAGTCAATTGCGTTAACAAAACGTGGTACATTTATATAAGTAAACCCATGAATATCAAAACCCAATCATATTACATATATGAAAATTTAATTATATATACATGTTCCATTCTCTGATTGCAAATAAACTTATGTTTACCAATGAAGGAAGTCAATTGCGTTAACAAAACGTGGTACATTTATATAAGTAAACCCATGAATATCAAAACCCAATCATATTACATATATGAAAATTTAATTATATATACATGTTCCATTCTCTGATTGCAAATAAACTTATGTTTACCAATGAAGGAAGTCAATTGCGTTAACAAAACGTGGTACATTTATATAAGTAAACACATGAATATCAAAACCCAATCATATTACATATATGAAAATTTAATTATATATATATGTTCCATTCTCTGATTGCAAATAAACTTATGTTTACCAATGAAGGAAGTCAATTGCGTTAACAAAACGTGGTACATTTATATAATATTAATAAGACACGAACAAATTGTGTCAATAGAACAATATGAGTTAGCTTTAATAATAATTGTACATTATACAGAATTAAACGTTTCGGCACATGCCTTCATCAGTACAAACAAACACAACACATTTAAATAAGTATAAATTAAATTTACATAATG